>VZTU01018942.1:135704-207286 GCA_013400835.1 Zapornia atra
GCCTCCCGCCCGGCACCTGGGCTGCGGGGCGGCTCTGCGCGCCCTTCCCTCCGGCGCCTCCGCCGCGCTGGTGGCGGCTCCCAGCGGTAAATCAGCCGGTCCCCTCGGCTCCCTCCGCCCCTCCGGCGCGGTCCTGACCTGCCTGTGACTCACCACATCTCAGGAGCCCGGGTGCGCGGCGGGGGGGAAGGAGGGAGGGGGCGCCTCCTTCCCTCCTCCTTCCCTCCCTCCGTCCCTCCTTTCCCCCACATCCCTCCCGGCCAGGCTCCCCCAGCCCGGGGGTAGGAGGGATGGCTGTGGCTCCCCAAACGGGCAAAGCCACGAGGGAACCCGTCGCGGCCGCCCTTGGTGGCCCTTATCTTGCACCCGGGCGTTGTCAGGCCGGGTCGGTGCCGGGGGCGCTCAGGCACAACCTCCTGCTGCGCTCTCGGCCGCCGGCACGCTCAGGTGTCTGTGCCTGGGTGATGCTGAAGCCTTACCCTGAGAGGGCAGGACTTGGGCACCTCTGGGCTTGTCCCCAGACCCCACAGGATGTGTAGTGGTGAACAAATTCAGCCCATATTGTCCCAGTCACAGTGTCAAAAGTACTGGCTGCTCTCTGAATGCCTGCCCACGCGTCATTCAGAATAGATGACCTCACTTCTTACAGGCCATCAAACGGGTATCTCTCCCCATACGCACTTCCTACAGGGTACTAAACGGCATGGGTTGGGGACTCTCCTGCAGTTTGCACAGTTTGCAGGGCAGGCGGTGGCTTCATCTTCCAGGGGTACAGGGAAACTGAGGCACAAAGCAATGCCATGTACACTTGTGGAGCTGTTGAGACGCTGCAGGTCTCAACACCGGGCCCTGCACCATAGGGCCCATCTTTTTGTGGCAATGAGTTTCAGCAGCTACTGATTTAAACCAGATTTTAAGTGAAAGGCTCCATATTCTAATAGAAGTTATTGGAGACATCTATTTTCCCTTTGCATGCTTCCTTTTTTGGCCCCAACTCTGCTCCCCTTAATCATACCATTTAAACCGATGAATGTTTTGCATGAGTAAAGTAGGAGGAACTGTAAGAAGCATTGCCCAGTTTCATGATTAACCATGGGAAAAATGTCAGACCTTACATCAAAACATTTTGAAGGGGAAACTAAATGAAGTATTGTATGTATTTGGTTTGGTCCTGCAAAGTCACCGTGATGTGCATATAGACAAAGCTGTACATAGGACAAAATGCTTTGAAAAAGCAGCTAGTCAGCTGTCCGCTGATCTGCATCAGCAGCACTTTCACAATTTGTTTATCCATCTCCTCTTTCCTACGGGCTTTTTGGCACTGGTGATAAAGACATCTAACCTATCTATAAACCCATTCTCCACAAAAATAAATGTGTGGTGGAGGCAGCGTGGA
The DNA here is from genome assembly GCA_013400835.1 of Zapornia atra. Lineage (NCBI taxonomy): Eukaryota > Metazoa > Chordata > Aves > Gruiformes > Rallidae > Zapornia > Zapornia atra. Next base: position 137,101 of record VZTU01018942.1, read on the forward strand.
ACCTTTTATGCGTTTGACTTGCGAATGCCTTACTCTGCACTATCTTTTACTGACAGCAGATCACAAAAAAACCACCAAGACCATTTCAATAAGAGAATTGTAGGAAGGTTACAGGTGAGGTTGTACCCATTGCCTCCTCGTTTCACGTACGTTAGCCACACACTGAAAATTACATCAAGTGAAAATAAAACTGCTCCAGTCTTCTCTCTGAAAGATTAAATTGCAGAAAATGAAACAGCGATACAGATGTTCTGACTGGCCCGATCTCATTTGCTTGAAGCCACTGGAAATCTGGCCGTTTGCTTTGATGACTTTTTTTCAATTAATACTCATTGGTAGTTAGAAAAAGGTGGCTGAAAAGCAACACACTGGAGTACCAGCCCCTAGAGTGAACAGCGTGGCCGCAGCCAGGTCGCACTCCTCGCTGCGGTTTGGTTGGCGATGAGTTAATCAGCACGCACCCATGCAGGTGCAGCAGATTTGGAAGAATCTTCCTTATAAGTTTTGAAAGAAAGTGATAAAGAAAAAGATTTCAGCCCAGTGTTCATCCTCCTAAGGACAGCCCTGTGTGTTATCAGTTCTTAGTCCACTCCCCAGCTCCCTGTGCACCTGCCCAGGCTGAACAGCCAGCACCCGAGCTGTTATCGGTGGGACAGCCTGTGCTATTCTAAAGCTAACAAATGGATTGTCACTAACATAAAAAGGAGAAACAGATGTTTCCTTTCCATTTGGACCATGCTGCTGCCATGTTATTTTAGGTTAGCTGTATGAGACAACTACGCTGCAGTGGGGCTTTGGTAATCCTCGGATACTCCGTTCGCTGTGCTTGCAATGATGTGTGTGCACCACGAACAGCTTTTCAGAGGCTTGAAACTCCCACCTTCTTATTTATCATCCTGTTTTTCCTATAACTTTCCCTCTCTTCTCACTCCTCTGCCCAAAAGGAGCTTGTCATCTGCACTCTGTTAAGGTGTCTGGCCAAAGTATGGTGGTGTGGCACATTTTAGGAAGCTGACGGCGCTGGAAAAAACAATTCAGAAGTGTAAAGGAGGGTCTGTCAGGGTGATCTATTCAGCAAGAGAACTGGAACGCACTGGGGAGAGTGTTGGCACGTGCCTCCCAGCTGTGACGTGTTTCAAGATAGGGAGCTGATGATCATACACTGTCACTTGTCCAAGGATGCAAATGCACAGTTAGAAAAACTAGTCTCAAGGCTGTGTTTAAGTTGAACCTTCAAAGGTAAAGATGAGGAATGAAAACACAGGACAGTTTACATTTCTATGCACTGGCAGCAGTGTGCACACAATACACTAAGGGGCCCGGTTCAGTCCCCTGGGTTTGGTTGTGACTTGTGTTCAGAACCTAAGAAATTATTGATCGTACCTACAGGTAGCAAAATGGAGTCCAGAGTCCCTATTCATGTAGGTACCCAAATGCTATTTAATTTCAGTAAGGAGAAGCTATTTAAATATCTCTATGAGTCTGGATCTAACCACTTTTGTAAACCTGGATAATAAAAAATTACTTTACCACGGATGTCTGTAGGACTACACTACACTATATGGCAACACAGCTACAAGGCACCATCAGTGGATTGGCTCTTTGTCTTCTGCTGTGGTCATTCACACCTTGGGGAGCGGATATAAAATGCAAGTGTCATTGTGAAACTCCAGAGACTTCTGACTTAGCAGGGCTTACTTGTGGGTAAATGGCTTCACAAGGAGCAAGACACTGGAAAGGAATTAATTTAATGCTTAAGAACATGGGAGACAAACATCTCAAGATTTGGGCTTAGTAGTGGTGGGTATTGGCTACCCTCCTGCTGACATACCCTGCGTGTCCTGCCATGTCCTCCCCTATGAAGAGAGGCTGAGGGAGCTGGTTTTGTTCAGGCTAGAGAAGAGAAGGCTTCAGGGGGGGACCTCATTGCAGCCTTCCAGTACTTGAAGGGAGCATACAAACAGGAGGGGAATCAACTGTTGAAAAGGTTAGACAATGGCAGGACAAGGGGGAATGGACTAAAGGAGGGAAGGTTTAGATTAGATATTAGGGGGAAGTTCTTTACAGAGAGTGTGGTGAGGTGCTGGAACAGGCTGCCCAGAGAGATGGTGGATGCCCCATCCCTGGAGGTGTTCAAGACCAAGTTGGATGGGGCTTTGGGCAAAAATGTGTAGATCCAGACCTGGAGGTTGGTGGCCCTGCCTGTGGCAGGGAGTTGGAACTCTATGGTCCTTGGGATCCCTTCCAGCACAGACCATTCTGTGATTCTATGATTCTATGTCCTGGCATGTGCTGCCATGTCCTGCCCGTATGGACGGACCATACTCAGCCTGAGCCTCCCTAGAGCCTGATAGACAAAAAAAAAGAGCCTCAGATGACTCCATCCAGCCCGAGTGCTTGCAGACCTGCAATCCAAAGGTAAAAATACCAGTGCAGCAGGCTGCTGGGGTAATGTGTAACTGAAAGTCCTGCAAACCCTTGTGACTGGAAAGCAGCCTGGCCGAAAGTGCCAGGGGCAGCTTGGGGGAGGGGGTTGTGCCCAAGGCACAGTTCTCCATGACCCTTTTGTTCCTTGAAGTCACTCTGAGATAATCTGTCTTTCACTTCTGCCTTCCCTGGGTGCAAACAGCACACTGTGGGCAGGGACAGACGGACAGACAGTGTTGACTGGGGGATTGGGTTCTGGAGAAAAAGCATGTCCGTGATGGTTATTCTGCCTCTCTGGAAACCAGGCCAACCCACAGTAGCTACTTGGCTCTGCAGGCTCCAGAGACTTGATCATCGCTGTACTTCGTGGCTATTTATTACTTAGGCATTTATTAACTAAGCCCTGAGATTCTGCAAGCTAAACCAGTACTTTCTGTTTGTTTGTAAGAGGGTCAACAATGGCACCAGAAGAAATTTCAGCCTGTGGCTGAAGGTTTCAAAAGTCCCTCACAGAACCAGAAATAGACATCCCCAGCTAGAAGTCCTGGTCTCTAAGCTCTGAGCCACACTGGGCAGCTCTCCATTTGTATGGAAACACAGATCCTAACCAAAGGTGTTTCCACTCACTACGCTGTGGGTCGCAGGTGATTTCTGTATTTATTGGCTGAGGAAGAGGAAGTCCTGTGTTTAACTTGATGGGGATTTTCTCCTTATTTGCCTTTCTGGTTGTAAAATGAACACTGCAACTGTGCGATTCCGAAATCCCAATGGTATAGAGGCACCAACTAAGAGGAAAGTGTAAGTGGGGTTAGAGCACCTGAAGTCTGGATTGCCATGGATCTGTGTCCAGGTTGTGGCAGCTCCAGTGCCTCGTTGACCGTGAGGGAAGCTGGTACATGAAGTTCAGGAATCCAGAAAAAAAATAATCACTCAAAAGAACAAAGATCAGTTTACAGACAGATCAGCTCTTCATAACCATCTGCTGTGCAGTCACCTGAGTGGTAATGCCTGCAAAAGGATGAGGTCAGAGACCACAGAGGAGGGTGGGCTCACAGCAGCAGATTTTCGTTTGTTTAAATTGAGGAGGCACCTCGCCCTCTGGAAAGCAGCAGGGGAACTGGGACGAGAAGGCATGGATTGCAGCGCTGCTCCTTACTCTAACCTTGCCTCTCTTCCTCATGGCATTGAAAAAATGTTAAATCCCTGAATGAATATAATCTCTGAATGTACAACCCAAGAAACCACTTCAGGGATGGAACGCTGAGTGGTCTTGATGATTTTATGTTCACGTCCCTAAAGTGGATACAGGCACAGGAGCCCGTGGTGTGTTCATGGAGCTCACACAACAGAAGCAAACGCTTTCCAGCACATGTTGCAGAGAGCGTCTCTAGCATAGCTCGTAGGAACTGCTTCATGCAAAGCACAGTGGCAAAACCCAAACCCACTATCACACATGCACCACTTCAGCACAGTAGTTTTACAACTTCGTATAACTGGAAACAAACCTGGTGATACTAAAAAGTCAGTTATTTGCAAAGTGAAGCATTTTCTGTGTATTATATTCATATTTCTGCTGGTATTGCATGCTTATTTGCCTTTAAATGGTCTGATAAGTGTTTTTCTTTATGTTCTTTTCAGTAAATTCTAAATGCATTTTCTGCCCTCCCTTCCCCCCCTTATTTTGACAGCAAACACGTTGCATTTGCCTCATAGTAAAATCACTCTGTGATTATTTCCAGGATTATTCTTGGACCAACTGCTAGAAAGTTTCCAGAAGTCTCATTTCAGTCCGATTCCTGTAACTCAGGTGCAGCCTTTTTTTTTTTTTTTCCCCCCTTCAGTTTGCTGTTTGTATTTACAGAGCTCAATAGGGGCCAGATCATTTGAAACAGAAAATCTGCCTGTTTAAAAGCACAGGGACAAATCCTGCCTCCAGCTATGCGTGCATCTGGTGAGCAGGGGAAGGGTGTGACTGTACTAAACACACGGGTGAGCACACGTGAACACACACAGTCCTGAGTCAGCCTACTTTTGAAGGAAGTAAGCTTCGCTAGAGATATTTGGATGCCTAAAATTAAGCAGTTGCCGAAGTTTGGTGATGCCAAGTACCACGGGAATTTGCAGCCTGGTTCCTGTGGTCGTGCTCATCACTGAGGGTCGTGCTCATCACTGAGGGTCATGACGCAGCTCTGCGGTGTGCCCTTTGCACAAGTATTGCTAGAGGTGAGCTCCCACAGGTTGAAAGAGAACCTTCAGATTGCTCCTTCGTCCGAAAGCATCTCAGAAGGCTACTGCCTAAGCTAATGCTGCTCTAAGCACCATCTCAGAGGAGTGAAATGGGGAGGTTTGAGGTGGAAACAGTCCCTTTATTTTCTGTTTACTTACCTCTTGCATTTACAGCAATGTGCCCATTATCAGATTCACTGGAAGATTTTTCCTCAGCAATTTTTTCAAAATGTGAGAGAGGAAAGCACTTTTTTAACCAGAAATTATCATAGTAAAACTTCCATAAAATGCCAGGGAATACAGGAAAAATAGATCCTGCATCAACCTATATTTTCTTGGCATAATGCTGACTAGGCAACAAGTTCAATGAAAGGAAAGGCATTACAGAACATGTTTGGCAGTGAAGTCACAAGTGTTTGCAGACTTGGGAGCTTGCATCTTAGCTCTCTCTAACTACCAAAGTGGGGGTCCTTTGCAAAACCTCAGACTGATGTAGTTTATAGTGGGAATTTGCCTGGCATGCTTAGTTTTGGAGAACTGTTTCCACGTTTCATCATCATCATCTTTTCACCTCTAGGGGCTTGTGCATGGAATTATTTGTTGATTTGGAAAACCTGGTCCTTTATGCACATATGTGCATATCGAATTTGTCTTCTACGTGGCCATGGAGAAGAGCACAGTTCTGAAATCTCAGAGTCGCATTTTACTTAATGTCATGAAATATCAGCTATTTCCCAGATGTGGTTTAGAATGTGTTGCATTTTATGTACAATACCTATATTGATACATTTTCAAAGATAAAGAAACTTATTCTGTGACCACGCCAATTTTTTTTCTAAGTCAGGCCTGGATTTGGTTCATTATCATTAAAGAATCTGCATTTTTAAGTTAACTTTAGAATAACATTGTTGATTCTGTAATGATGTAAGTATATGGTATTTGCCAAAAGCTGTATTTCATAAGGCTGGTTTAGGATACAGCCCAACTCATAAGAATCTTGATAGGAGATTATTCCTTTCAATAACTTTCATAATTTAATTAGGCACATGTGCTGATTATGAATCTAATACTATAGAGGATGAAGTCAACGTTTAAATCCCATTATTTTAAATTAGGCAGGAGCACACCCATCACTTGTAGCCAGGAAATATTTGTGTCCTTAACAATACAGCTATACTGATAGCAATATGTTTCTTCACAGAAAGAAAAAAAAAAAAAGGAAAGAAAGAAAAAAAAGGAAAAATTAGAGTGTCCTTATACAATTATTAAAATTTTACTGTTTGGATTCCTTTGGGAGCTAGTAACAATGCAGCATAAGATCCAGAGAGAAGGCACATTCAACATACCACCTAGGACTCAGGTGAGTTTAAAGTTTAACTTTGAGTTTGGGAACATTTTCAAATTAAATGAAACAAGGAGTTTCTAGGTAGTGCTGAGCCAAACTAAAAGTGATTACTTCAGCGTTGTAATTTTACGTTTCACTTTCCTCTGTCTGCTGAGAGTTCTTTAACAAAGGCAAAATTCAAAGTTAAAATGTGGTTCTGTAAGAACACCTTCCTGATTTCTGCCGCTTTCATAGATTTAATTTTATCTCTAAGCAGGAACAAAAACACCCCACCAAGAACTGGGCAGCAGGAAAGAGGGGACCTCTAGGACAAAATCCATCCAGCTCAGGAGATTTAGCTGTATAATGAGTACCTCATAAGTGAGGAACTGGAAGGTGATGCTTTTTACCAAATTAAATTGCAGCACTCGCCCTGCCTACTTGCCCAGCCTGCTGTGGAGGGCCGGGGAAGGCTCAGGCATCTGTGCTGCTCTTCACCTGGCTCGGTGGTAGCTGCGCGTCTGTGCCGGTCCCTCATAGATATGGTGACTGTGTCTGCCCTCGGTTTGGCAGGGGTGTTTTTAATAGCATGCTCATTATACAGAAATATTTTCATTTGACAGACAATTTAAATGATCCTATAAAAGCTGCAATTACCATCAGGACAAATCCAGCTCTGATTGACTCCCACGTTAGCTCCCAAAGTTTGACTCCCAACTAAGAGACAAGAAAGATTTTTACTCTTTCTTTCTGCTTTTTTACATACACTCTTCCCACTTATAGCTCTCTCCCATGCTAACATACCGAAGAACATCTCAAACTCTCACTGTCTTAATCCTCTCCAAAAACCACTGCTGAGAAGTGCTATTAGCTTCATTTTTCTGACAGGGGACTGAGGAACAGGGAAAACCACTGTCTTGTCTAAGGTAAGACAGGAAGGAAACCTCTAGAGAACCAGAGGGAGGAAAGTAGATGTAATACAGAATTATCTTTCTGAAGGTCAAAAGACCCTAAAAGAAGCTTTTACTTTGATGCCTAAACAGATCAGAGAGGTAAGACTCATGTGAAAATAAAATTAAAAAGACAGCTTTGAAATTGGGACCTTATGAAGCTAATTCTGAAAATCTTTTTTGCCAACGTTGTGCTGTTAATCTATGCATAAGTAACTTACTTGCTTCACTGCCTGCTCACATAACTGCTTGTTTGTGAAATCCAGGGATTTATTTATTTATTTTTTTAGGTCTGCAACCATTTCTTGAGAAATAGGGAAGAAATCAGAGTTATTTGGATCATCTGCCTTGAGCATCCTGGTCACCTTGGTCAAGTCAGCTTGTGAGGTCAGCTCGCCACTTCGAAGCGTCCAGGTCACTTCAACCTGTCCCCTCAGTCCCATGAGAAATAAAGAATCAGTTCTATGAAACTCTCAGAAGTTACCCTGAAGACAATGCAAGAAGATTGGCTGCTTGCTGGGGTCAGGGGGAGGGGGCATGTGCTTCAATTTCCTCTGAATGTGTGAGCCTGGACAGATCTTTTACATCTTAAAGTAGTTTTTAATGCTTTTCTTGGAGCTAAAATGTATTGCAAGCATTTTGCTGGTAACGTTAGTGCTCTTTAATGACAATAATGATGTCATAAACATTAACATTATCTTAGAAGGCTGTGATGTGTCTCGTTGCACACATCCTATTGGCATTAATCAGGGAAGAGGCCTAATCTCAACCCAAACATGTCAAGGGAGTGGCTGAGGTGGAGGCGTGGCTGGAGATAAAAAGGAAAGGCTGCTCCTTTCTAGGAAGGAAAGGAAGGTCTCTAGCCCCAACACCTCGCTGAGGGGTGACCTCTGCGTTAGGGGTGGGTTCGCCTCTGCTCCCAGCCTCTCCCTAGAGCAAGACCTAGTCACTTTATGTACCTTTTGAGATGTCTCCAGGTAGGGATCTCGTCAGTCTCCTTTTGTAGTTAACAGTAGCACAGAGAAAAATGTCTGAGAACATAATTCAGTGTATCTAAAATATGAATCTCTTTATTTTTCTTCATATATTATATTCAAAATGCAGGACAACTAATGCTTCCTATCTTGGTCTCAGTTATAGACAGGTAATCAGAGAGGAAGAGCTCAGCTTTTTTGCCTGGGGTACTATGAGGGAAGCACCCAGGCAAATGCAAGAGATGGAAGTTTCAAAACCAATTAATTTAATCGCAGTGGAAATATTCCTGCTAAGTTTTTTCATCTTCAGTGTTGTCCAAGAGATTATGAAGCAAGTAATTTTGTTTTTAAGGGAGAAAGCAGACAAAATCCAAAGAGAAAAACATAAGAACCCAATGCTTACACAGCTCCTGAATTTCTCCTGAATTTCTTGGCTCAAGACTGCTGATGGCTTTTTGTTATTATGAAAGGAAACATTAGACCTTGATGTAGAGTTCTGTCTCTTTTGTGGTTTTTTTTTTTACCATAAAAGATGCAGCAAAGTATACAGAGTTAATTTTACTAGTTGCTGAGTGCCACTGCTCCGAATACCTATGGATGGGTTTGAAATGCTACAAAGATCTCACTCAGGCAGAACCTGTGATTTAGAGACAGGCCAGGTGTGAGCTTCTGGAGGTAGGACTGAAAGCTGTGCCTTAATCAGGTTTGACCTGTACTGCTGGAGATGGGAGATGTTCACAGAAGAGCTGAAAGACCGACTTGGACACCAGGGGTGAAATGTGTCTTCTGGATGCTGAGGCTTGTTTTAGTTATTTGTGTGTTTCCTGAACTCCTGGATGATGGTATCAATTACACCTCTGTGCAGTGTGGCCTGAGCGCCCAGCTCCCAGATGTGCCTAACCTCCAGGTGGGTGCCTTCATCACCGAGTTTAGTCTGGAATGACAAAAGAGCCATCACCATGGCTGAGAGGTTACGTGTGGGCAAGATTACCCCAGGAGAGAGACCAGAGAAGAGGGTTAAGAGAGCTGGAGAAGGAGAGAAGATCATACTGAGGAGGAGTTGGGAGAGAGGGAAGGGGTACAATCACAGACGGGAATTTTCAAGAAGAGGACCGTAGCTGCCATGGAGCTTCACTGGCTGTTTCTGAAGGAGGTGACAGGTCGAGCTGGCCAACTGCACAGCTCTTGCTCTGAGAGGTGGCGAGGAAATCCCAGCACTGGCTCTGCTGAGAACAGGTCCGTTTGTGTATTCATGGCCCCACGTCTCTGGTGTTTATTGAAGGCCTTGCTAGAATAAGGGAGGAAAGCTCGCACTGGTTGTAAAAAAGATTGGAATTGATATACTGTGTTTAAATAAGATTGCCTTAAATAATCTATCTCCTGGGAATCTAACAGATCCTGAGAGATGGAATCTATCCAATCACATTAATCATCTCAATGTGACAGCAACTCAGCGTAGGCCACCAGTCTCCACCTTAGCGCAAAGCCAGCAGCCAGGGCAGTGGCCACAACCCTGGTCCTTGGGACGGAGCAAAACAGCCTGCGAGCAGCCTACGGTGGGTGCAGGGGCCAAAGCAGCCAGAGAATTAAAATAATCCCACTCGTTAAATTCCTCATGACCTTTTCCTTCATTTGCAATAGGGTTGTTGTGTCTCCTGGGGAAGACTAGAGCAGGACAAGGGTGTCTCTCCCATTAGATATTCTTAGTAGTTCTGCATTTGTAGTGCTTTTAGACGTATAACACAGGTATTTTTCAGGAACATAGGGAGATATTTTGCATTACGCTTTCTAAGTAAGGACCTTGGTATTGAAGAGATCTGACATGAGCAAACACAGGCCTATAGCATTCAGCAGTTTTGCTACATAACAAAGTCAAGGCTTTCTAAATAGAACTGAAATAGGGAGAAATTGCCATTTTCCTATTGTGAATCGAAGTAGATTTTGAAGACTGGCTGATTTCAGGGTGTGATGTTCTGATTTTTGTGGAGGATATGATCACATCTGTATTCAGCATCCTCCACAAACCTCCATAGGCACCTCAACACCAAACACCCAGGAAGAAGACAGATGCTTCACAGGAAGCCAGCTCCTCAACTTTACACAAAAATTTCTGCCTTTTCTTAGGAAAATAGTTTTTCACTGTCAGGTTTTGGAAATGAAGGAGGGGCCTCAAATGCTTTCACGATTTTTTCACAACTGAGGCGATAAAAATCACAATGACCTGTAGATATTTTAAAAGAAAATTGATGTTTCAGGGTGCGATACTTAGAAAACTATGACACTGCCACCTCGTGGATTCTGAGATAATATCTAGATCATATTTTACCATTATTATCTACGTAGTGGCTTAAATGTGTGTCGCCCTTCATGGCCAAATAATAGCCTGTTCCCCGCCCACAGAATTTTGACATGCAGAATTCACATTTTTGTAAATATTTAAGCTTCTAATGATATAGAAGAGGATCTTACTGTGATTTATATAAGCAGCTCTGTAAGTTAAATTCCTAAGGCTTCCTTTCTGTTTGAAAGAGAGGAGGTACATTCTCACATAAGCAGTGCTTTAAAAAGCAATAGTAGCCTGAACTTCCAATCAGTTCCTCTATAGCGTCTGAAATGTAGTGATTCTTGCAAATTGTACCTGGGGTTTAATCCTTCTAAAATTGTTGGAGGGTGCTAATTTAAGGAATAAAAGACTGCTCTGTGTGTAACTGTTCATTGTAATATAAAATTAATTTCATACCTCACCTTTGAGAAAGTGAGGCTAGGTACAGCTTGAGAAAGCCTTTCACCTGTGTGTGGTCTTCTGGTGCATGAATAAACATGGACTGGGAAGAGCTCTATTCTATTGGAGCCAATCAATCAAGAAAAAGAGGAAAAAACCCCCAGAAGAATCTCTTTTTCCCTGAAGGATCCAACCCATTCCTTCAACACAGCATCGGTGACTGCCGTATGAATCAAGGCATGAGAAGAAAAACCCAAACACATATTATAGCATTTTGAGATAACCAAGAACAGGACCAGGTTGCTAAAATCCCATACATGTGGGAGCCAACATCTGAAGCAGAGCTTCTTATAAACCGTCGCTGCAGCTCGATGTGTAGCATGACTCCATTCTGAGACCAAACTACTGGCAGCTGTGATAAACCAGTGATATCAATATTTGTATCAGGACAGCCCTTCCCTTTAGGGGAATGAAAAATAGTACTTCTGCATATCTAAAATCAGCTATGAAGCCATTTGTGAAAGAAGAGCTGTTGTGCCGCACAAAGGCAAAGCAGAAGCTAGGGAAAGGACCTAAGTCCCTTAAAGAAACAATGCCTGAAGACTGGGAAAACAGACACCATCGCTGAAATAAACTCCATTATGGTTCATATTTAAGGCTAGACAGTGATTCATACTGTTTCACTAGACTCAGCATGCTGCAAAAGGCACTTGAAATAATTAACGCTTAGAATTAAACTACTTAGATTTCACATCATCAAACATTTCACTTTCTGTAATTCCCGCTGCAGCTGTGATTTATTTGCATTTATTATTTTCTGTATTTGCCAGCTCTCAGTTGCTTTTTAAAGTTGCTCATACTTCCTTCTTCTGTAAGTCTGAACACTGGCTTATTGTTTTGGTTTTAGCTCTTGCATCTTACTCATACTCACACTTCTGCTGGCTAGTTAAAAAAATGCATTGCATCAAATATGGTCCTCAAATTGCTGAAAGGAGTTTTTTGTTTATTTATTTTAATCATTGCTTTCACCTCACTTGTTATTCATAACATGCTTACTCATTACTGCAGTTTGATTGTTTAATATTGGCAAGAGCATCGCTAAATATATTTTTCCTATTTCTCTCACAAAAACCCAAAATATTCATTTTGTTTTGATAAGGTTTAAAAAAGAACACATGTGAAGAGGAAGTCTCATTATATCCGAAAGCCTGTATCAAGAAATATAGATCAGAGTCCTCAATACGACAAAGTTAGTGAATTTGTGGAGACAAAGGCCTGATAGATAACTTGAGAAGAATGGACCTGGGAAATATTAGAAAATTCACCAGCTTTGATAAAACGCACTTTGATGGTATGGTTACACTGGGAAGCTTCAGGAAGTATTTATAGCCATAGCAATGAAAGGGGGATCCAGGGAGAGACACTGACTATGTGGGTATATAAATTGCCATATTGGATCAGGACAAAAGTCAAAAAAACCCATCAAACTTCTGACAGTCCCCCACAGCACGTTTGGGGAAGAAGCACACGAATGAGGCAAGTGTACAGGGACATTTTACCCAGCTTTTCTGCCCAGATTCCAACAGCCCGTGCCTGGAGAATTTCCCGAGCCAGCTGCTGATTCCTCAGGCTTTTGTTGAACCATTACTGATGGACATTTCTTCCATCCATTTTCCCTATCATGTTTTGTACTTGTATTTACTTCTGACCTTCTGTGTCCTTTGCCAATGAGTTCCACCATTTAACTCGTATCCATATGGAAAAAAGCCCCTGTCACTAGCCCCTCTGCCTTTCAATTTCATTTGATCTCTTCTCGTTCCTGTAATTTTTAGAAATAAGTTTTCCTGAATAACTTTTACTTACTTTTTTTTTTTAATCTCTGTGATGCTTTCAATTCTTATTTTTTCCCCTTGTTGTCTCTTTCCCAGGCTGGCAAATCCTAATTGATTTTTTCTCTTTGTTGAACACCGTCCTTGCCACTGTATCCAAAACTTTTCTAGTTCTACTGTGTTTTAATGACAATTCCACAAGATGATAAAATCTCTTCAGAACCAATAAACTTAATAACAACAGAACGTTCCAGATTTTGGGAATATACAGGTTTCATTTACAGTATGTTTTCACTGAGAGTTCATCACTCAGGTCTCAAAAGCCAAATTAATGCAGGCTGGGTGTAAATAGCACACCCACATGTGCACAGTTGCTGCCTCATTGTTTTTACAATTTGTTGCATGTATCTGGCTGTGTAATTCCTAGCCCTTGTGCTTTCTCAGTCAATTTGGGGAGAATCTGTTTATCCCTCAAGGGAAATTATGGGAAAGTACTGGCAGACTATCAGCTTGTGACTGAGTCAGTCAGCATCTTCGCTGCAAAATACCAGATTAAAAAAAACCCAGGGTCTAACTGTAGTCTGCAGTGGGATGATTTACTTGCTCTCAAGGTACTTCTAAAGGAGGATAAAAGTTTTTCTTTGTTTGTCTCTAGGTGAACTTTAGGGTTAAACTTTGAACCCTTTGAATCCCTTTTGTTTATATTGCTGTGTCTTCACAGGCTATTCCTGTGAAGATTTTTACTAACCTTTTGAAAATGCTGCTGCTATTACCCTTCCTGTGCTTGGTATTTGTTAAAATAGTTGTAGCGAGAAGATTGGACTAAAACCTGGAGTAAAGACAAAAGGTTCTGGTCAACACCTCTGAACAGAGTAAGTGGCTTGGAAAAAAAGGGAGTGCTTGGATCAGACTTCTGTTGATACCCACCAGAGCTGTTTAAACTGGCACAGGCCCCCAGATTTTGTTGATGAGCTGCTCCTCACAGAGCTCATCACCTCGGAATTCAAAACATAAAAGTCAGGCTCCTGTAATTGCTGAAAATGAGATTCACTGCACCTAATTTTGATAGTGTGCAAGGCTGGTATGTAATGTAAACTAGACAAATATTACCTAAAGTCAATGAAGAGAGATGGATCCATCTGGAGAACAACCACTCTGCCTGCTTTGGACTTCACATTTTGCATGCCCCCAGCAACCCAAACAACATCTGTAGAGCTGCCTTCTTAGAAAGTTCATGCTGATGCACGCTGATTCCCATCCTTAGAACCATTGTGGACTGATGCTTAAATGGAAAACAAACTTACTTGTGAAGGGACAACACTTACAGCAAATGAGAGACCTAAGGGGAAGCTTGAGACTTAACCTAACCAGTCATTTTGTTCCCCTCAAGGGACTGGAGTCAGCTCGTGACTGCATTCCTCGCTTCAAGTCTGAAGTCTATGAGTGGAAGGATGGTCATAACTCAAAGTCTTGGAGAAAGCTACAACACAGAAAGGTGTAAATTGAAAAGATAAGTCAGCAATGATTCTAGGAGAGCAGGTACCAGACATCATACATCTTGCAGCTTCAGCTTTCCCATGGCATTTTTCAAAACCAGTATGTATTTTCTTCCTGGCAGCCCTGTGAGTGGACGTGTGGATGTCTGAAGGCTCCAACTCCTCACCCTCACTACCTTACCCTGGGGGAACGCAAACCTTACCTCTCAGTGAGTGGGTTTGATGCAGGGTGCTTGCAGGCTGAGTGGCTGGACAGCAAGGCAAAGCCTCACAAGAACAAACCAGGCTTTGGGGGGCTACCTTTTCCTTAGGGCAGTGGCTCTTGTTTGAAGGCTGACTCCCAGCACTGCACAAGACAAACACACCGGTTCGTGTGAGGTTCACTGAAGCAACCCTCATAATAGTTTGGAGAGCAGAAAGATACTATAAAAGTTTGCTTGAAGGCAAGATCAGAGAATCACAGAATCACAAGTTTGGAAAAGATCTTTAAGATCATCAGGTCCAACTGTTTCCATCCTATGCTAAACCATAACTCTAAGTACCTCATCTACCCATTAAAGATGACACCATATATTTCAGAAATAAGCTTATGGGGTGAAAAACATGGAAAGAAGCTAAGAAAATCAGTAAAACACTAAAGGCAAAAGGGAAAGCCAAACCAAACTGTAATAGCGGCAAGCATAATTTGAATCTTACAACTGTAATTACCTGTTTGAAGAGGTACAATGCTTTTGATAAAAGGAGTGATGGCTTCTGTGATTAGATAACCATAAAACTTGGTTGTTGCAGAGTGTGATAACAATTTCCTGATAGAGAACTGGGAGTTAAACAGTATTCTGGAGAAACCTGAGATCTGGAAATCCTTTTGGAAGGGTCTTAGAAAGATATTTCAAGATCTTGCTTCATGGTTTTTATTACACTTTGCAACACTCCATTTTAGAAAGGAAAGTTAGCAAACTTGAACAAACAGAATCTTTTTTTTAAAGTGAGTTTTGAGGAATGATTTAGCATTTTTTTTGGACTTACTCTTTGTTATAGAAATAACTGCTTTCTGGAGGAAAATATACTGTAGCCCAAGTAAACTTCCTAAAAAGATTCCCTAAAAAGAGTATAGTTTTCTGCAAGGATGATGCAAGTATCATTATAATGATAAGCTCAAGGTATCCTTGAGCTTATCACCTCACATTTTTAATTAGCCTAAATATTAGTTGAATTTTTATTACTTGAAATAAACGCTACAGTTCAAGAATAGGAGTGATTACTGTCATCGCAAGTCTGATTGTGCCATTTTGATATTCCGTTTTAGAAAGAAGTTCCAGGCAATAATTATGCATCTATAACTGACACCTTCCATGATACATTCTAACTTGTGCTCCAGAAAACACAGGAAAACACAGGCAGAATTAAGTTAGGGAGTATGAGATGTGGCTGGTCTATAACGTACAATGCCAAGGCATTGAACTACCTGCAGGTCTTCCCTTTCAAGGGATCTGCGTGAAGGGCCACCATCGTACTGACCACCACATCCAATCTTTTCTTTATCAGAGGAAAGACACCTCAGTTTAAAAAGAACCTTTTTTTTTGGAGTTCCTCTGAAACAGCACCAAGAGACCTGTACATGGGGGTTCCATAAACAGTCCATAGGTCTTGTAAGACACATCTTGGGACTATTGGGACTAGAGGGATTGTCATCAGCACATTACATGCCAGTGTCTCTTTATTTGAAATTACCTTTATGCTTAGCAGAAATACATACAATATATATTTATTCATGGTTCTTTTTCTTTTTCCTGAGGAAGGGAATGGTACTCAGAAGATGGCTGCTTAAGTAATCTGGCTTTATTTGAATGTGAAGACTAGAGAAACTATAGGCATATAATCTAACCCTGCCATTATTATTTGCTGGATTTCTGTGTAGCTACAGTTCTGACAAGTTTCTTCTGTAAGGATACAATTAAGTTCATGGATGAGACTTTGCCTACTACTGGCTATCCTGCCTTGCTTTTCACAGAAGTTCTTGTTACTTTAAGAAATACAAGACATGAACACATATTATTTCAGGCAGTCATAGCACAAGGAGTTTAGAGATTTGAGTTATTTATATCCTTGAAACAGGGAGTGGTTGTTTAAAATTTTACTCCCTGAAGCAATGTCACAGAAAGCCTGAATTCTTCTTTCTTTCTGAAGAACATAATTACATTCTCCCTAACACTGTTGCACCAATGAACTGTGATGCTCTGACAGAGGAACAATTTCTCAGAGCAAAAAGGATGGTCCCTCTGGAACTGCTCAAGGGAGACGTGAGAAGGTACAAGGTGTGACAGCGTTTCTGTGGTCGGAACATGTTCACTTGCAGCTGGGATAAGACTCTTGAACTGGTTTCAGAAGACAGAAGTTGATAAATGGTTATACCCAGGACTGAACATCTGAATGTTTTACACAACACAGCTTAACAGTCAGTGTTCTTCTCGGCAATAAGGAACTGCCCTTCTGGTAATGAGCTACACTATGAGCTGTAAAATTGCCAGGAGCCTTAAGTATTTTGACCTGCTATAGCCCATGCCTCCTTAGCTCTGTTGTCAGTCCTCAGCATAACTAAGCTAAAACGAGCTTGGAAACATCTCCTAGGACAGGAAACACAGTAAGTACAGTGGAGATATATCCTGTGATTGTAGCATCCCCATGACATTCAGAATTCCAATATTCTCCTTTCTCAGGATTTTTTTTATTTTTTAGGTTGGTCACACACATATTTAAGGATTTAAGGATTTTTTTTAGGAGCACAGCACAGTTTGGCTTTTTTATGGTGACAGTAAAATTTTCCGTATAATATCCATTTTAACATCCTCTGTTCTTGCCAGTATAGCTCTGCTTTGGGTAATTGTTAAGAGAAAGGATAGGACAATAATCTATTTTATCATCAGAAGGAGATGGATTGGCGATAATCCCCCAGAGACACCTGGCACAAGAGTTGGCAGAGCCCTAGCCAGTACTGTACGGACACTTTCCAGATCGTTCCATCCCTGGCTGTCTGGCTTCTTGCCTGCTCCTCTGAGCTTCTGCAGTGCACCCAAGGCTGTTACAAGACACGCACATTCACTGCTTCCCTACTTTCTGGGAGTAGGGAATGGAGGATGGAGATGGTGGAGCCAACACACCTACTCTTCAGAAGTGGCCAGCACACCTGGTTAGAGATGTTGCATGCCACTGATGGACAGGGAAGGCAGAAGTGAATTGACCACCTTGTCTGAGACGGTTTGACTTTTCTACTATAGCCTCTACATACGATGCACATGGATGACAATATTATGTTGGGGTTTTTTTTGAAGGATGTGCATTATATCTAAGAGGTATTAGTTTGATTTCAAAAAGAAATCAAAGCACAAATTGTACTGCTGTATAACTTACTATTCACATGCTCAGAACACCCTAAACATGCTGAAAAGAAACCAAATGGGAGAGTGCAGATATTCAACAGTATGTAAAAAAACTATGGAGTACTTGGAGTTTACATTCTGCAGCTGGGAGTTGGCCTGAAGATGGCTAAGAAGACATCATGACATATTCCTGTCGATTCCAGTCAAGATAATTTCTTCTGCCTATCCATAGACTATTTTAAAATACACCTTTATTTTTTTCTCTACTACCAGCTTTCTTCAAATGTAAATCTATTTACTTTAGCAGAAGTCTGATATTTATCTCATTTCCTTGGTGTATTTTCCAGTCTTACGTGTGACTTTTCTCTCCTGAAAAACCCAAGGAAGAAAAACCCACCAAGATTTATTATATGCAAACTGAAGCTCAGCATCTGCAAATTGTTGGAGGCTGAGGACATATTCACTGAGCGCCCACCCTGTTCCAACACCCTTTCATAGGCCTCTGAGGTTAGCTCGTTGTCAGGTGGAGTACCGGGCTGGGTGAACCTGTGTGTCTGACGTTCTACAGCCTTGATTACATTCTTCTGATTGCTACTCCACTGTTAAATTATTGAATCCTCTCCTAGGGAGGTTAATCTAATTAAGCTATTTTTTCTAAGTTTGAAAATACTAATATGAATAGTAAAAGCCAGCATAATTATGGGGTTTTTTTTTCTCTTGCAAAAGACCAATGACTGAAACAGAAAAAAACCTCACCAAACTCCTTTCCTCCTTACAATGCAATGATAGATGGCTACACACAAGAAAAGAGAAATGGTCAGTCTTTTCACATGTGACAAGAGAGTTCCTACTGGATTTATCACAGCAATACTTCTCTGATGAGCCAGAAATCATGGAGGCATCCTAGGGAAGAATTTTTGTTTCTAGAGAGAATGGATAAGGTCACTGGGAAAGCAAAGAAGAAATCTTGTATTCATGCTGCTGCTACTAGAGCTTCGGATTAACATTTGGGGTTTTAATTTGAGCAGTGTCAAATACCATAGTGCTTAGAAGCAGGAGTACAAATATTTGCACTTAGAATTAAGGCCTTTATTCCTTTTACTGAAGTGCATGTGCTTGTACATTTTTAAATATAGAATCACATTTGAGAGAAACCTGGCAGCCTGGGATGCTAAAAAGAAGGGAGTTTACCACGTCCAGGGTATTACCATATGGGGTGGAAGCCTGGCAACCTTGGCTAAGTTAGGAGCTAGGGTCCTTCCATCTCATTGCTCATAACTAACCTGGAGAGATTTCCTTCTCTTCTTGTTTGGTAGTTTGGCAGTCTGGGGTCTCACCTGAGAAGCAGGATCAACATTCAAATCCTCCCACTGTATGGGATCCCAGATCTCCTTTTTCCAGGGGGTTTCTGGGCATCATCTCTCTTTTGCTTTTGGTTCTGTTCTGCATTGCGCAGGTATTTAGCATTATAAGAGCAGCAATTAGAGCTTTCTCATAGGCTTTAGGAGGGCAGCCTCTGCTGAATATTTTATGCATTCAATCATAAGCATCCTCATTTGGGGAGAACTGAGAGTACCTTTATTTCAATAACCCAGCAGTCCAGTTGGTAGAGGGAGTGTCAGAGGTGGCCACTGCTGGGGGGGATACTGATGGCACTGGACCACTCATCTGGCTGGATGTGGCTTTCTGGCAGTTTTGTTTCAGTAGGCAGGAAAGCACCTCTGCCATCCCACATAGGTGTTAATACATTAATATTCAAGTTAATTGGGATACCGTCATCTTCACTGCAGCATGGCTTTCCTGTGGGATTAATTCCATTCCTACTTATCGAGACAGTTCTCAAAGGATGAGCAAAGAACACAGTACTCTGGTGTTACGTATGGAGCAGCATTACTAGGATTTAAATTAAAGTTGTGTGTTCCAACTGTTCAGTGTTGCCAAAATGTAGGTGGTTCTGCTATACTCACCAGCAGAAATGTAGAAAGGCAGGAGGTTTTTGGTGTGTTATTCCTGGTGCTAAATGGAGGTTTGAAGTGCCTGAATTTAGGACTTCGGAAGCCAATGAGGAAGCTCAGTCCCTGCTGAGAACATGGTAATTGGAGACAAAGAGCTTTCCCACAGAGCAGAAGGTCAGATTAAGCACCCAGTTCCCTGGCCTGGGTGCACACCCATCTCACATAATGCAAAGCGTCCTTGCAATTGTACCTGTTCACTCGTGAGAGCCAAATGATAAAGAATAGCTGTCTAACAGCCTGTTTGGCCTTTCCCTGTTTTTCTAAACCCACAAGGCAAATTTGGCCAGCACACTGGGAGAGCAGCAATACCCAAGTAAACAGCCTGATTCAGAGATTCTTTCCTTTGGCTAAATGAAATGTGCATAGGAGGCACTCAGCAACCCCCAGTTTGGAAAGCACAGGATTCACAGACAGCATCTTTCCACAGAAATGTGCTATGCTGGTGAGGAAGGCTTTTTAAAAAAGATTTTTTGTTTCTCTTTTTTTTCCATCCAAGGTATAATGATCTTTCCCAAAGCATGGTGTTTGTTCACCCTTTCTGGGCTGGCAGTGCTGGCACTCCTGGTTTCCCAAACTGTTCCAAGGAACAACTCACTCATCGCCCTGATGGCTGTGGCCTCTCCCAAACCCCACGGATTATCCAGGGTACACAGCACAACGAGGTCTCCTGGGGAACACAGTGCAACATCCTGCAAACTGCACCCCGTTGCCACCGGCTGGGGCTGAGGTTACTTCTGCAGAGCAATAGGCTGAGCCATATTTCACTGTCAGCATGGTGACAAATGGTGGCCCACTGAGACTCTGAGATGTATGTAACTTGGCTGGCAATCAATGGCAAGGGTCACGAGTTGTCGTCTTGCGTCTTAAAGCTCGATGAGAGGGTTTTGTGCCATATTAGTCTCTGTGTATTAAGTTTCAGCAAAGAGGGGGCAGGGGAGGAGGAAAGAGATTTTTATCTGGAGTTAGGTGATGTTAAATGTTCTGAATAATTAGATAAGATTGTGTGTGTCAAACTCCGTAAAGAACAGATCATGTTTTCTGATAAAGCGTCTCTGGTTGCCTCTGCCTCCCTGCCCTCCTATACACACATGCATGCATCCACACACACACAAATGTTTTAAGCAAGCTGGGCTGGTATTTCTAGAAAATGTCATTCTTTCTCCAAGGGGCAATGAATCCGTGCTCTGCACATTTTTGGAAGTCTCAAAAAGTAGCCAAAGTAGATGAAAATTCACTGTCCATGGCTGAGCCTTTTATTCTCAGCACGGAGCTTTTAAAGCCTGACTAAGCACCCATGGCCTGGGCAGCGTCCCGGAGCTTATACCACAACGACTGCAGCTTCAGCTCAGTTTACTTTCAAAACTCCTATCGAATTTCCAAAGAGGTGTGCAAAGCTCACCAGGAACAGCCGTATAAGCATACCCTCAGTGTACTCCTGGCCTCATTTGAAAGGAGCCTTGATCGAATCTGAGCCACGCTGGAAAAACCTGATGTGAGGATGTGATTGTGCAGGGGTGTCTCTGTGGGCTATAGATCCTTCTGAGGTTGGAGGAGAAACCAAAAGGACGACTGGCCTTACCCTTTCTGCCTTGAACAAGTCTGCCCTCACCCCAGGACTTAGTTCCTCCTAAAGGAAAGACAGTATCTGGCTGATCAAAGTGGCATTTTGAACATTTCTTTTATTCATATGCTCTTGCTTCCCTGGCTGCTGTCACATAAGTGTTATTAAATTGGGATCTGTGGTACTTTATCAGGCAGAATACCTGATAGCTCTGGGAAGCAAACATATGACCGAGGTAGAAACACCAGGGAAATCACAGGAAAATCATTAAGATGAGGAATGTTTTAAAGACAGTACCATCACTCCAGAAGTCTACCAGTCTGGGAGGACCACAGGTTAGCTTTTTTGGCTGATTACAAGCCAGTGAATCTGGTGTCAGTAGAAGTTAACATATGTATCTAGGGATGGACTTGCTGTCACTTTTTCCAGACAGATAACTTCTACAGATGAACATGTTTGTTTTCTGTAGTGCACTCTCTGCAGAGGGAAACTGGGGGAACGTCGGTCCCCACATGTGGATTGCAGAGGAGTGGTTGTGTGGAGTGATCACCTGAGCATCTTTCTTCCATGACATGGGCAAAAGGTCCCAGCAAGGGACACTGTACACCCCTTTCCTGACCATGAATCGGCTGATGCTTCCTACATATGATGGGGTTACAGAGCCTCTTGTGAGGGTTTATTACTGTTGTATTTGTTGTATTTCCTTGCTCTGGGGCCTGATTACTGTGGAGAAAGGTAGGATGTGGGACTTTGGCTTGGCTGCATGCTGTGGTTGGGCTGTGGCAGGAGTCCCAAGTGACAGATCAAAGAGTTCTGCCCATGGGTGGTATTCCCTCATGGCCCATCTAGGGCAACCTGGGGACAGCTGTTTGGACTGCGGCTGATTCAGGTATGTTATGAGAGCTGAGACCACCATACCATGCCAAAAACTGATGAAGAGGGGAAAAGGTTGAAGTGGCCATGAACATCCCCTTCCACATCTGTTTTTCCAGTGCAAATACTGTAAGAGCACAACTAGATGAATGTTTGGTGTGACTTTATTCACTTTTTGAGATCATACTTGTCTGTGAATCACCAAACTATGAGACAGAGAGCCATACATGCTGTACAAATCCTGTACAGCATGTATGGGAGGCCCCAAGTCAGGACAGGACTGCAGGGTGCATGGGAAAGACGATGAGACCTTGGGTAAGCCGAGGCTCGCTTACGGCACTCATCTGTGAGCATTTCCTTTAAGAGGTGCTGAGCAGAAGCAGTGTCAACCCCTGCTCTTTCCTAATGGGAATGTTACACTTCACACTGGTGCACACTTGAGGAATTAAATACCATTTGAAAATATCTACACGTACGTGCTCAGTGCTGCCAGGGGAGCAGAGGGAGGGTGCGCTCTTCCCCCTTGCAGCTGCTGTGCAATGAGAAGATGCGAATGAACAAAGACCATGCTTACAGCCTTACCCAAGGATAGTTTAAAATAAAGATAATACTTTTGAAACCAGGGCCATAATTACTATTTATTTCAACAGCAATTTGCCTTATTATGGTGCACAGCATTTGTTACCTAGGCAACAGGTTTCTGTAGAGGTCCGGCTCAAATTAAAGTAAATCAGGCAAGATCTAAAGTCAATATCGATATTATATTTTAAAACCAAAAGACTAGAGAGTCAGCAATTTCACCTAAGTGTTGTATTTTTTATTGTTGTCATGGGCAGATACAGGCAGCGCAGTTCGCATCCGAGTAATACTTTTCCCTGCTCTGCCTGACTGATCTTTGTATACATTTGCAAATAAAGTGAATTTTACAGAGTCCTGCTCTTTCCTGAGGAAATAATTGTAGGCATGGATGAGTAACGTGCAATACACTGCTTCAGCCATGTGTAGAAGAAGCACCATTGATGTGTCTAGCCTGCTATTTTAGTTTCAAGCCCTTGCTCAAGCCCAGCCTCCTTGTTTCTGAGCAGGTATGTGCTTTGTCGTGGGCTCAGAGGGATATTTAGCGTACACTTGGGGAGGAAAGCTTGGTACCTGTACCCTCTTGGGTGACCTGAACAGATGAGCACGGGGGAGGTTGGGCTCCCTGCACCAGCCTACGGTCAGACCTTATTCATGGGCTGCCCCGAGCACCGTGATTTGTGTGAAACTAATAGGCAGGGATATGTGTGGCAAGCATCCATCCATGGGTGGAGAGCATGATGTGAGGCTCGATGTCCTCATGCTTGTCTTCAAGCCTGTCTTTATCTCACAGTGTAAACTGAGGCCAAACACTAGTTTATGAATTCAAAACCAGTGTGCAGTTTGATATGTTTCTCACCTATCAGCTAATAAGGAAATTAAAAGACTGAACACTTACAAGTGGGATTTAGGCAATAGTGTGCAGTGCACTTTCAAAAAGAAAGTGTAATATTTTAAGACTTTCTCTTACCTGAGGAACACTGGAAATTTAAGTCAGTGAAGTTACAAAACTTTTAGGAAAGGAGTCTGACTGCAATGTACTTTTAACCTTCAAGGTAGAATGAATAGACATAGAGATAATTTTAACTTGGGTTTGGGGTTTTTTTCTTCTGTACCTTTTCTCATTTAATTTTTGCTTGTTTGTTTTTTGTAAGTAGAGTACTTCTGTAAAAAAGTCTGGTGAAAGTTTGAATGGGCCTATAAAAAGTAACAGGAAGTTTGTAGTGAATGGCAATGTAGGAAGGCTCAAGTATTTCCCTCTTTTAGACAGCTCTGCAATGAAAATCCTTTAATGGGGGATTTACCCGGCAGATTTTTGACCTATTATAAAGATTTGACCAGCTATTATAGGCTTTCCTCTTCAGATTGGGCTTCTACTCTTGGCAAGCCACCATCTTTGTTATCTAATCTTTCCGTAACGTACCTCAAACAGCCTTTCAGGGCTGCTGAAACATTAGGACTGTTGCAGCATTTATGGACAGACTCCACGGATTCTTTGTGAATGCCTGTCCATCCCGTTTGGTGGCCTGTTTGTTGTACCCCTCCGCTGAATGCAGTTCTCGGGCAAGGTGCCAGCCTGTGGGGCGGGAGACTTCTCTTGAGACAGTCACCAACCTTCTGGCCATGCTCTTCAGGGCTGTGCCTTTTATCCTTCCTCTCATGTACCCTCTTGAGAATGCTGAAAAGTCAGAGAGAGAAAAAAAAGGGACCTGACTGTTAGAGCCGTTGGGCAGCAAATATTTCGCTGGGAAAACTTCATGAAGATGCTGCAATATGATCCTAAGGTAGTACCCAGTTTCTGAGAGAGCCTTTGCAAGTTCATGGCTGTGAATAAATCCTACAGTGGTAAACAAGCCCAGCTGCCTGCTGTTGAGGGAGCAAGAACTTTTTATTAAAGTACTTTGAGTTGCTGTGCTGTACTTAGTTTTCAAACATGGGCTTGTGGAAACTGCTTCGGTTTGTGCTGAAAATGTGAGGCGCTTTTCTCACATGCAAGATGCATCTTGTCTGTTGATTTGGTATTTCTAATAATACCAGCAATCAAAAGTAGGAAAGACTATTCTGTCTTAATACAGATGGAGAAAGAGGTACACATGTTGAGTAATCTGCTTCTTGGCAAAAGAAAGGGGTTTTACTCAGCTTTGGCAAAAATAGGCATTTATTAAAGGCTGAGTTTCCCCTGAATCCTTCCTGATTACCTCCTTCACTGCGTCCCAGGGAAGTGCAACACTTTGGAGGTAACAGGTTTTGGAAGAGGTGTTACCACTGGCATCAGTGACTGTTGATGATTAGCAAATGTCCCCTGGTCCTTTTCTTCCGAGAATGTCCTGGCCATACCCCAATTTCATAACATGCAAATTCCCCACTTCAGTTTTAATAAGCCATTGAACTGCGTATGCCACTGGACTGTTGTTCTTGGAGCTGCTCAGAAATTATTCTTCCTTAATGAAAATTATGCTTTATGATGAAAAACGAAGCTCATGTTTTCAGCTGAAAATGGTTTTGTTTTGATACCTCAAGCGTCTCATGGGAGCAGTAGTCTGCATGCTTCAGGCTCCAAAACCTTCAGCTGTGTGGGCTTCTTAAACAAACTGCTCCTCCCTTGACCTGCTGTACAAGTTCCTGGCTGTAGGGCTCGATATATGATATCAAGTCCAGCTAGAAAACCTGGGCAACAGAGAGGACTGGAGCCAGCTACAGCTTTCAGGAACCACCACAGGGACAATCCTGAAATGTTTGGGGTTTTTCAGGAAAACAAAACAATATGAAACAAAACAAAATAAAACAAACAAAAAAATTATTTAGATTTCTGGTAATCCACTTTTTGAAAAACGTGAAATTTTGTCCGGTAAATGGCTGGTTGTCAACAAGAAGCTAATGTAGCTGCACACTTGACAGAAAACAGTGTGGTCAGAAGGGTTTGCATGCCATTAGCAGAATTTCTTTTTCAAGGAATGATGATAATTCTGCCAGAGAGCTGGTCTGTGCTACACCAGAGGAAGGTTTATAGGGCTTATGCTTGATGAAATTATAAATAAAAATATAAAATGCGCATACACTAAGTACTGAACGCAATGGAAATGGGGAAACATGAACTGACCACCTGCACTTGGGTGACCAAACTCTTCTGCTGATTGACAAACCTGCAGGATAAACACTTTGTCACCTGAAAATGCCAAGCATTTTATATTAGCGACAGCTGCTTTCAAACAATTTTAGGCTGATTTTCCAGGTATTTGGTCTCACATGGGAAGTTTTCTTTAACTTGTTTGGGTACTATTTTGTTAAGGCTTGGCATGACTGCCTCTTGAATGTCATCTACTTTCCTGTCTCTGTTCTCATTCTTGCTATATGGTTGTAGATTTTTTTTTTAATTTAAATAAATATATTGTCTTTTTAACTCAGAACATGGAGTATTGTTCAGGCTGCCCTATGGAAGCAGCAGGTCCTGTTGCTATGTTCCCAGACACTTTCCTCTCCCCATTTCAGCCAGCTCTTCAAGGCCCTTGCTCTGCTGTTTGCACAAGTGGGGCTTTCTCACGCTTTTGTGCACTTTGTCACAGGTCTCTGAATCACCTGGGTTAATCTCTGAGGATTTTTCTCCTCTTCTTATTGCAATGGGCTAACTCAGCCAGGTTTTGCATTGCTAAAGTCAGAAAGACATGCAGAAAATTTTCAGTTTCAGGCCAATTAAGGACTTTTGTACTACTTTAAAAGTAACAAGCACTGGGGCACAGCAAATTCACAGAAAATCGATGGGATTTAGGCATGTTAGTTGATTTTGTCCTGCAAACAAACTACTGTGTCTTCCAAGAGACCTTCTATCTTTTGTCTCTCCCTCCTCCTACTTCGGTGAGACTGATGGCACAGACACGATTCACTGACTGAATCCTTTGATGTCAATGGGATGAAAGCCATAGCCAAATTGGACTATGGGCTTTCAAGATTACTTGCTGCATTATTTTATGATTGCCTTAATAAAGCTACTGTAGCAAATCTACAGCTGCCAGGATGATTTTAATACAACAATTGTCTTTCTTATAATGGTATTATGTAATTATATTGTGCTCAGGAAAAAAATAATCCTGCCATGCCTTCAGGATATTTCTGGAGGCTGCTCTTCTACAATATTCATTTTGATTGCTAATCGGATAGGTAAGCCTGTTAGTTTACCTATCACACAGTCAGTCTGGTTTCCTTTGTTATATGTGACTGTATCTTGTAAGATCTACCTTTGATTCAAAAGGCTGGAACTGGTCGAGGGAAGATGATAACCAAACTGGAAGCCCTAATCTGAAATGCATCAAAACTGCAGTGTTAGGCCCCATATTTGATAACTCTTTGGGATGTGACCGTATCTCAAGTTCAAGGATGGTGGTTGTTTGGTATTTTTTTGTGAAGACCTAGAGGTGTTTTGCCCGTGCGGTCAAGTCAAGTTTGTTTCTCCCTGACTCAGGGATTCTGCCTGTGCAATGTGTCTGTCAATGCTGTAGCTCCTACATCACCAGGAGCAGATGCAGTTGGTTGCTGCTGTAGGCACCTGTAATGGTTCATGCAGAACCATGTGGAGTAAAGAGTTGTAAATGCGTATTGTGATTAGAAAATAAGCAGGTATCCATCTACCAAATGGGCCATGGTGCCTTCTGAATAAAAACTCTATCTGCTCTGCAGGCAGAGTTTGGAGAATGAACAAACCTTTCAGATGGTTTTAATTTCTTAGTCTCTTCTGTCCAACGTAGATACGAATCTTGATTTTTCTCTCTTGCAGTGATTGCAAACCTCTAGGTATCTTGCATGTTTATTTCATCTTCTCAAAACAATTACCTAAAGCTTCTTGAAGATTAAAATTAATCAATTTATGTTTAATTGAACTATGTTTTAAAAATCATGACATACATCTTCACTCCTAAGGTAGATTTAAAAATAACCAGAAAACATAACTACTGAGACTATAATTGAACAGTATTTATCTTTTTAATTGCTTGCTGGTTATGTTCTAGGCTTAGCATCTATGACTGAATATTCAACAAAATATCAGCAAGATTTTCTTACCAGACCCCTATGTTAGTGCCCGAAGCATAAATTCATTCTTACTTTGAGCTTCTAGTAATCTAGCCAGTACTTAGTATGCTGGATCTGTGATAGAAGCATGTCCTTGCACAGGCAAGTGTCTTCGACTTCAGTACTGTATTTAATAACTAATGTTGTGACAATCTTTCAGAAGTATCATCACTCCTGCTTGTCAAATGGCTCTTCAACATGTTTACACACCGGCCAATAGCAACGTGGCTCGTTAGCACAGTTTATATAGCGGCTCCGAAGACGTAACTTCATTTACAGATCAGAGTAGACTTTACACGTCTGTCAGGGTGTTTTTACAAACCATTAAACAAGCTGCCAGGTACAGGAATGCTCTCAGAAAAACCATGAGGAGCAGCAAAGGACCCTGCGCCACTCCCCCACTGCAGCCCCTCCGTGGCCCTGCCTGAGTGACAGCGCTCTGATGAGCTTCTCCTCGGGGAGGGTTTCTTCCAGGAGATAAACACGTAGGCATCCGCACACTCTGCCTCTTCCTATTTATTAAAAAAATAATAATCTGAAAAGCCTTTCCACCTGTATTGTTGTACAACAACGAAATGGGATAACTGCCCGTGGCTCTGATTTATAATCAGATTCCAGGCGCAATAGATTGAGCAGCAGATTATCGCTGACCCACTCCCATTTAAGCTCGGGTGACAGACTATTCTTTTCCATTAATATATTGGTGCTTTCTTATACAAACAACAAAAGGAGGAATACAGGATGAAAGGAGGAGTCGGATGTGGAACTGAAGTTTCTTTTTATCACCAACTAATTCACCTTTCTGTTTTAAAGCCTGTGTCCCACCTCCAGTGGCTCCGAAGAGGGACTTTGTGCAGCATCATGATGCCTGCCTCGTATTTTGCCTGTTTGAATGTATTCATATTTAATCAGGATATTATTGTGTATTTTTCCAGATACTACCTTGCCTGCAGCTATGGCAGCAGCCTTTTAGAAGAGTCTTTTAAACAGTAATTAAATAAAGAATATATATGCGCAGAAGGATTGTGGAAGCTGTTCATCGATGACAAGAACCTTTGGGATGCAAGAGGAACTATTTTGCTACGCTGACCTCTAATAATCTGCATAAACCACCTGCCTTAGTTCAGCCAACTGTTAAATTATTGTAAGAGCACATATCTCCCCGCAAGGGTTATGGACAGGACTCATTAATGTTTCATAAACACTTTCTAATGCTTTTATAAGATCATTCTATTCATAGTGGGTCACACTAATGAGATGTACTGATAAAAGGTAAAACCCAGGTATTATTATCGTATCGTTCACTTTCAAAGACAAATATTTTGATGAAGTGCTACAATCGTGCACCTTTACAATGAGAAATTTATCATCATTTTTAAATAAAGCATTACTGCTAATTAAGCCATCGTTAATTCTACAGCAATAACATTAATTTTCCCATTGACAGGCCAATCAAAATTCTGACACTGATAGTCAGACATTTTGTAATTAAATTCTTTATGACACATCCCAGCTCTGACTGATTTTTATCCATCTCAGTACACAGCGTTGCCACCAGCTCTCCACAATAATTTAATAATTTCTGAGAGAGCAGCCATTCATTTATAAGCCACCCTCTCCACCCCCACCATGACAGAAACCTTTCCTAACAATAAAGCCTGGATTTTCTTCTCTTCAGCCTCAGTTAAGCGGGTTATTGCCTATTTCCAGTGACTTCTGAAATGGGTCAGATGCATCTGTATGAGTTGGGTGTTGACCAAAAAGCATTCAGCATCCTACATTCTCACATCCCATAGCAACTCTGGGTGGCTCAGCTGGGACTGGGCAAGCAGGGGACGCCCGGCAGAGGTGTGCCACCAGTGAAGGCACAAAGGCAGGGTGCAGCATGGCAGATGTGATGCACAATAACTCCCTCACAATGCAATGAATAACCAGTCTAATTACTAACACAGAGACACAGACAGGAGCTAGATTTTGACCTCTTCTGAATCATGGAGATTTAAAATATTTTCTACATTACTTCAGTTTTCCAAAGAAATATCTGCATTTTTGAAGGTGAAGTGTCTTTCAGGCACTTTCAGACAGAGCCAGGTCCAAGTGTTTGGGTTTTTTTCCAGGATACCCTCTACTTCATTTGAAAAGGATCCGTGAGGACAATGCTTAGTGCCTCATAGAGGATGCTCAGTTCTCAAAAGCTGGGCATGAGGTACAGACTATGTATTCACAGATGAAGTTTACACCCACTCCGTTCAAAGATGATGGAATTATGGCAACTAGGTTTTTATAAATACATGAAAGGTATTAGATACTGTCTCCCAGGTCTTTTTTTCTCTGTTTTCAATCCTGGGACTGCCTAGTAGAGATTAGCTTTGTTTATACAAGGTTCCCCAAAGAAGTGCCTTCTGGACAGAGGGATCTGCACAAAGATTTCCTCCCCATCCTACACATTTTCAGAGCCAGCTTTAAAGCAGATTGGAAGAGGGGAAGTCCTGTTCTGCAGGAATTCCTGTATTTTTAGTTAGCTGATCATAGGAAAACATTTTGAGAGTGCATATTATGTGAAGTGGAAAAGCTGAAATGATAACAATGAATTCTTTCAACACTGCTGAAATTAATTTGCAGCTAGCTTTTTAATTTACAATTCCAATGAAATTAAAAAGTTGCAGCAGAATATTTAGATTCATTTGAATCTTTACTTCCAATGGGGGAAAAAATAGTACAATAGCAAATGGAATGCTGAATCCTGCTGATGGTTCTTGATGCCATTTGATTTTGAACCCCCTTTCTTGACAATACCTTTTTCTAAGGAGGTGTTGTTGGGTGCAGGGAACAGACCCAGAAGTTCAGAAGGAAAGTTCATCTTGGGCACCTCACACTGTCCTCCAGTGGAGCTCTTCATTCCCTGGCAGGCTGCCTAGGAAAGACAGCCTGCAAACACAAGCACCCACTTTAGGAGCTCCAAGGCTCTGGTTTAGGTGTAAAGAAAAGATTTCCCTACAGATTCTCCCCAACTACACATAAAACAGTTTATTCAAGTAAGAAGGAGATGATCAAGCAAGGTGGCAGAGGATAAGAATGTCTTGGCTACTGAGTAGTGTTTCCTTCACTAATGTCTTGGAAAATGAAATAATCTTGGCTTTTTAAGAGGACAAGCAGGCCCAGATCTACAGGGTTACCATACAGCCACAAGGTTTACATGCTTGGAAGACCGAAAAAAATAATCATTTTTAAACACCAGTGCCTGATATCTGCTGGAAGCAAGCTGCTGAAAGGTTACCCTGCACAGAATGAAGACTGTGTTTGGCAAGAGTGTGCTGAAAAACGTGGAGGGCTGCTGAAAAACTAGTTTTTCTAACTTAATGTACAAGCCTGTTACCTGTTAACCTGAAATAGCTTTCAAGAATTCTGAAGGTAATAAGTCACATTGATGTTTCTGCTTTACAGAAAGTGTTGAGGTCCTAAGGAAGCCACTTCCTTTGCTCCTGACCTACAGAATGCTATGAAATTTTAAAATGTGTGCCAGAGCTGGCCTAGAAATGCCCTTTTTCTGGAGAGTTTGGAAACTGTGCACGTGTCCTGCAATGATCCCTTATGGAGAATTACCCATAAGGGACATTTACAAGCTTATAAACTGTATTAGGCGTATTAGGGATCAAACAGCCTGTTCCTTACCAGCTACGGGGCTACAACTTGTAAATAACTCAGAGTATGGCTCCTTTTTCTCAGAAATCCTCCTCTCTTGTCTCTGAAGTAAATAAGGCCACTCCCAGCTATTTTATCCAGCTACATTCTGGATGTTTGTCTTCTAGTGGAACACAGAAGCAAAATGTTCTTTTGCAAGCCTTGTGAACATGGAAAGGAACTTTTTTTTTGCAAGCTTTCCATTTTGCACAACCGTTTTTGAAGGTCTGCCAACTGTATCAGCAGCAAAACAACACTGGGTTGTGTATAGCAGAAGTTAAAAATAGTGATGCGCGTGTCCCAGTAACTATGATCACGTTGTTGACCCTTGTAACACAGCCATGGCACAACTGCAACGAAACATGTTCCCGTTGGCTACATGAGGTCCACGGTTCCCACTGACACCTGGAGGTGGAAGTACCCTTAAAAGTATGTGAATGTTGATCCAGATGCAGCAAAATCCCCACCCGAGCAGCTGAACCCTGCTCTACTGAAGAGATGGGATGAGACAGTGCAGGGCCTCAACTTTGCCCGCGGCACCCACAGAGCCCGAGCTCTCCCCTGTGATCTGGAAGGCGCTGACCTGGCAAAGCACTGTCAACCGAAAGTGACAGCTGCTCCTGTCACCTCTTATCTTCTCTGTAGCTCAAGGATCAGAAGGAAAAAAGCTCACAGTAGAGAAGATCTGGGGAGGATGTCTTCTGAGTGTTTGACAAAGCCTGTCCATTTCAGTGCTGTCCTCTCTACATGCTGTAAGGACACAAACAATGCCTTTATGCCACTGAGACAGGAATTTAGGGCTCACTTCTCAAAAATTAAAAAAATGGGAGCTGTAGTGTGAATATGTACAATAGGTGCATTCACTGCTAGGAGATGCTAGATCTTTCTCACTGGTTTGCACAAAAAGGGCATGGATCTTCTTTTGTCTTGAACATGGAAAGTCACAAAGTGATAACTCCTTCAATTCTAATAGCTTTCCTGTCAGCAATCTGTAAACTTATGGAGGAAGTATTTCTGTCCGCTCCTGCCAGCTAGATCAGAACCACCTTGATGATGGAACAGGCCTGTTCCAATTGGGGTTCAAACTGCACATGCACGATTTTAGGTTTTTTAGACACCTTGTGTTCCTTTAACAATCAGAATAGGACTGATGGATTTATCTGTGTGGAGGAACACAGAGCTGTGCAGTTCCCAGCATCACCCAGGGCTATCATGGCTGGTGAGCAGCCATCTAAATTGCAGTCTTCTGCACAAGCACGCACACTTGGATGTGATGGAGCAAGTTTACCATAGGTCCAAGACTGCCCCTTCACACTTCAACATCGATATTTTTGTGCTAAGTTCTTCTCAAATAATTATATCTTTATAGCACGACTCCTCGTTACTGCTTAAAGAGTGTCATTACATACCCAATGATTTGGAAGCTCTACTGTAACATTTCCAAACCTCACTGTTAACTAATTAACAAAAGAGCAAACCCAGCGCTGAATGACTTACTGTCAGGTTTTGCTGCCAGCAAATCCCAAATGAATTTCATCTGAAGAGTACAGGCATAGCCTTGGACTGAAGTTTGGCTTTAAAAAATCATCTGAAAAGTATATAAGTAGACATTAAAATTGATATCTAGCCTCATGTGAGAATGCTGATGCAGGTTCACACACGCCTAGAAATGGGCGTGCTGGGTGTGCAATGTTTGTACCCAACAGATCTCTGGTTGTGCAACCAAATGCAATGATTCAAAGAAAAACTGTAGGACCAGAATCAACATTAGGTCAGGATTTATCCTCTTTGGCACCTGTCTGGCAAGTCTTTTTAGGATCACCAGGATCTTAAGCCTGTGGATGTAGAAGCACCTGTAGAACCTGTATCCAGCCCTCAGGGTCCCAAGCTGCTGGTCCCCCCAAGCAGACCCCTTACAGACAACACCAATGAAAAGCCTCTAAGCATGAACCCATCCTGGAAATGTCAATTTGCATTGAATTGTTTCAGGATCTTGCAGAACATCTTGTACCTTGGGAAGATGAGGATGATATGAGCAGAAGGCCTGGTTGCATACTGTGGACAGCATCATGAATCGGTGCTGATGACAACTATCTGTCAAATGCATTTGGACTGAACAACAAGTGACCTCCAAAGCTGTCTGTTGATAGCTCTCTGATCTGAATTTAATTCACCAAACATTTCCTACAATTTCTTTCAACATGGGAATCATGGCCTTCAGCATGATTCTTATCAGGAGAATTAAGCTCTTATTTCTTCCCAGTACACTGATCTATCTGCTGTGTAACCAGGAGGTACCTCCATTACATTGTATTAATAGCCCCAAAGTCCAGGCAACAAGGTTCCCTAAACCCAGTAAATACATACTAAATGGCAATGTTAACAATTTAACAATCTAGTTACAAGCAGTAAGTTACAAAAAAAGTCCAGTTGTCTCTCTTTCTTTAGTTTCCCCCTTAATGGTCTCATTAGTTTTTGTAGTTGGGCACAGCAGTTAATGGCCTCAGCAATAAATCCGGCAAAGTGAGGTTTTAAATCATCAAGGTAGATCCGTGCTACTGGTTTGTCTTGTTATTTTCTCTGTTGACCTCTGCTACCTTGTTTTAGGTCATGCTCCCTTAACTTTAACTGTTTCAAACAGGCGATCCCTAACTCTGAAATATTAAATCTTGACCACAGCAAAGGCTCCAAATGATCCATCGAGGTCTTCTAGGATTGGAGCAGCTTAAAATCAGAAGCATTTGAAAACAGTGACAATAAACCCATGGTTTCTTTTTATTTGTCTCTTGCAGTTCAGAACTTTTTTTTTTTTTTTTTCAGGTTTTACCAGCAGCTCTCTGAGGGCCAGAGAGTCCCTTCCAAAAAACACCACCACCACCAACCCAGCAGCTTCTATTTAATCGTATGACACAAGGACGGGGGAGCTTAAGGAAGAACAGGGAGGAAAACAAGAATGGCCACCAAATCTCAGGTCTGGTAGCAATGTGCCTGACAGAAAGATCCTTCATGGCAATTTCAGGATCTGTGTACTACGGTAACAGATTAGTGATAAAGATCATGGCATTTGGTGTTTCCTTTCTCCTGACAGCTTTCATGTCTGATTCACTGTGGTGTTTATTGAGTCCAGGGATGTTCGGCCAGTGTACAACTGCAGTAAAATGGCCATGAATCATGCCCTCGACGTGCTCTGTACTCTAGCCACTAACACTTTATAATGTTGTCTAGAAATCCAAAAGAATGATTTAGTCAAACCATGGCTTCTATTTCATTTTTATTAAACCTGGCTCTCTGCCTAAACTCCTGGCATTTTGAACAGTGAACTTAGGCTAGAATATATTGCTTTATCCGGAACATTTGTAACCTTTATTGATCCGCTCAGGTAAAAGCACAGAGTAAAAGGTCTTTATTATTGATGTGGAAAATATTACTTCTCCATTGTTTTTCAGTCCACAAACATCTGTCACTTTCTCCTTGATAAATCCCTTCAAGTATTCCTTGCTCTGGGCCTAGAAATCCCATCCATGGTTATCTGGAGGGACCTGTGTGTTTTTCCATATAGAATCATGGAATGGTTTGGGTTTGAAGGGTCCTTTGAAGGTCATCTATTCCAACCCTCCTGTAATGAGCAGGGACACCTTCAACTAGATCAGGTAGCCCAAAGCCCCATCCAACCTGGCCTTGAATGTTTCCATGGCTGGGGCATCTTTCACTTCTCTGGGCAAGCTGGTCCAGTGCCACATCACCCTCAAAGAGTGGAATTAATGCTGGCTTGCAGCACTTCCTCTGCATCTAACTTCTGATTACAATAATTATGCATTAATACCTCTTACTGTTGTCACCCATCTTCTCAGATGGTCTTTTCCTAAAGCTTTGGAGGTGCCCTCTCAGGGACCACTCTGCATTCCCTGCACCAGTACTGCCCAAGGACAAGCATCCTTTTGGAGACCACAGCAGTTCTGACGCCTGCTTTTCCCAGCATGTGCCTCTTTTCCACAGGAAAGTCAATTGGCAGCAGAGATTGCTGTGCACAGCTTCACTTTCTGATTCTATCACCCCTGATTTTACTGCCTCTGCCCCTCTGTTCCCCTCCTGGGGCTGCAAGAGCCAAGGTTCCCCACCGCAACAGTGGGGAACCCAACACCTGCACCTGCCTCAGGAGTCATGGGTGTAATACCATGGATCACAATTTTTTGATTTGGCTTTCCTGCCTGATACTTGCTGTCTCTAGTCCCTGTATCTGACAGTTCCAGTGGTGTAGGTAATAATTTTCATACCTGTCACAAGCCCTGTGACCTGGCCATGGCCCGGAGATGCTTGCTTGGTGCCTCCACCCTGCCAGAGCTGCTATTCCAGCGCCCTTCTTGCTCTTATGGCTTCTGAAGCAGAAGCAGCCTCCCAAGGTTTGCGGTCAGTGCATGGCTGTCACGTCTCATTGTGCCTGATACACATCAAAGTGATACCTTCGACAAGTGCATTTGCCTATGCCATTTGTTGATTTTTCCTTTCTAATTCCACCTGCTGGGACCCAAACTGTCGCCACATCGGTCACCAGGGCATAGAAAATTTCACTCCATATTTTCTGTGGCTGAGTACAGGATTTTTTTTTTATTTTTAGTTATTAGCATTTAAAAGGTTTATAGATTATTATTTATCTATCTGTCTTCTGCGTGTATAAGTGTGCATTCAGGCCATTTATGTTAATTGCTCATTCCCGTCCGGGCTGCATGTTAAGTTTGTGTGTATTCATTTGCATACTGAAGGCAATGTCATTTATCCTTGTACAAAGAAAGTGTGCTGGCCTGCGTGCGTGCAAGGAGGTTAATGCAGTCACCTCTTCATACATGTGCAGCATGCTCCTGCCTATGTTACACAAAGAGGAGCTAACGTTGTGGTTGGTCCTTCTGCATGCAGCGTGCCTCTGCCTGCATGCTAAGACTTCTGAGCAGCCTGCCGTTTCAATCACACAGCAGGTAAAGAAGGCAGAGCATTTAATTTAGGTTTCCACTTTCAGGAGTGAATTCAAGATGATGCTCTACCATTATGAAAGGGGGATAAAAAAAAAGCTTCACGACTGAACTATTTACTCCCATCCAGTGGGTGGGATCCGTCTCACTGTTGTCAGACGTTGTAAAGGCAGACTGCTTCAAGCTCATCATCTTGCCTCTTTCTGCAGTTGGCAAAAAAAAATATACAGGTCTAGACAGTCCCTTTGCAGCGATCCCATCCTAACGCAGTCGGGAGGACAGCTGTCGAGGATGGGCTTTTTTAGTAGGCCATTGAAACTGGCTGGCTGTTGCTTTGCTAACATATGAGGAGAGCTTTACTGGCCTCTATCTGATGAGATGTGTTCTGGGACTCCAGAAAAGTGAAAAATAACTGAACTGAACCAAGCAGTCTTTCTGTTTATATGTTTCGTTTTCAAGTCTAGACATGGCCCACACTGGAAGGGAGTGGGCTAGAATATATGAGCTATACGCAGCACAGGCATTTAATAGCAGAGATCTTGGAGGCAAGCTTCAACAGAGGAACTGTGCATGCAAGACTAACTCCAAAGCCAATGAAATACAATCCCCTTGAATTTATGGGCTTGTGTCTGATCCTACAGGTGAATGATGATTATCTCGCAAATGATGAAACCATCTGATTTTTAGTACAGGGCCAAGGCCAGCAGCTAATGTTTCTTTTGCACTGACTGGAAGTGCTGGACAGATAAACAGGACATCAGAGCTACAGCACTGGTAAGCCTGGCATGGAATTTAAAGCAGCAGCTATCCCCAAAGGAGTACGAAGATTCTGAGTAAAACCAATGGGGTCCCAGCAATGAATGATTAATATCCAATTTTTGATGATTTACCCCAGGGTAATTGGGAAAGAGAAATTGCAAATCCAGAAAATATCCTTTTCTGGATATTAAGATATAAAACAGACACAGATTTGGACTAAGCGAAACTACAAGATGTTTATTATCCAGTGGAACTGGGACACTGAAAGGATCTTGGAAGTCTAATAGGGTACTCACATTCGAACAAAAGGGAAAGAGATGAGCTTTCCCTGTTTTGGGGTTTGATATGCTTGAAACAATCAGTAACTTGATGGATCTGGGGGAGGCACGCTTACTTGTAGAACAGAATGGGGTTTTTATGAGCATCAAGTTGCTGATATGCATAAACATTTATAGAAGTGGACACTTTCTATGTTCTAAGCCTCTCTGTATAAGTGACATTTTTCATAGATGATTCATTTGCAATTTATCTTTGTGCAGGGTACCTGAATTAGACAAATTGAGAGAAATAAGTGTCAATAATTATTTTTAAAGGCTGAGAATATTTTTAGGGGTTTTTTTTTGGAGAGAATTTCACTGGACTTTGGTTGAAGCTGAATCCATCTCCATGTTTTAATAAGGATGTTTTGGATTTGGTTGATTTTACTATTCTAAATAAGGAAAGGCTTTGGATTAATATTTTTTTTAGAGCAGTAATGCCCAAACTGTCTTAGGTGTGCCTCATAGCTGTAGCTTTTCATTACCCTCTCTTTTTCTCCTCTCCTCCATCATCCTGTGACCTATGGCTCTTTGGTGGCCCTTGCTTTTAGAGATCTATAGCGCTGTATTTCCTTACCACCAAGCAGCGTGCTCTTTTTCTCCCTCAGATTTAAACCTGGAAGTGAAAAAGAGAATGAAGGGACATAATAAACTTAATAGTTGTCTCTCTTCTTCAGTCTCAGCAGTACCTCTGCTCTCTCTTCTATATCTTATCTTTAATGCCGCCATGCCTCACTGAGAAGGCTTGACTCATGGGTTGGGAACTACTGCTTTTGGTGATGAGTTGTTACTTTTTCTTTTCTTCAGTTTATGGCGTCTGAGCTAACTCGATGGCTTTCAGGTGCTGCCAAATTGTCAACACTGGACCCAGACATTCCCTGTGAATGAAACGTGGTCGTAGCTTTCTAAGTACAGCAGCGGAAAGGCCCGACGCTCCCTGCTTCTCTTGCCTCCACACTAAATATGCCTCAGTCCTTTCCTGGAGGGATAGCATGGGCAGCCGGGGGGATTTGGTTCCTTTGCCCACTTGCCCCACTGCCTCTTGGTTGAGGTGCCAACCTGGGAGCCTGCAGTGATGCTGGTGTTGGGATGTGGCTTAGAGCAGAACTGGAATGGCTGTTTCCCATCTGGTTCAGAGCAGCTGTCAGACAGTAACGAATGCCAGTATCCAACGGCAGGAGCTTGTTTTTGTTGTGTGTACATGTTTGGGTTGTGCATGTGAAACTTCTGAAGCCTTCCTGTGCTGGGAAGCAGCTTTCTTCTCTTTGCTAACAAATGCACAGAACTTCTCAAGCGAGGGTGTGTATTACCCTGCACCGTGGTTTGCAAATCATAGCTTGCATTGCTCTGGCTTACTAGCTAAAAGGCCAAGTCAATGTGTATGTGCCAAATTAATTTATTGAACTATTAACTAGAAAACATCTTATTTATATTTTGCAAAGGGATCTGGGAGAGATGTTGGCTTCACATCTTGACTGAGAATCAGTAATGACTGCGATAATGTGACCCCATACCCAGAACACAACTGTGATGTTAAGATACAGTGATTACACACAAAGCATGCATGTGAAGCAGACTTCCTGCTGGGTAGTCTTTCTGCAAGGATGCTGTGTGTTCAAGAGTTGTAGAACTACCTGCAAGCCTGTAACAAATCCACACAATGGAAACAGGTTCAAAACTTTCCCCAACAGGATGTTTTCAAATAAAAAAGAGTATTTCTTCCCTGTAGCAAGTAAGTTTGGATTGCTGCCTAATGAAAAACGAGGACAACTTCAAAACAGAATATGGGGAAGCAAAAGAAACAAAAAAAAGGACAGGTTAATTTAAAAACTATGGCCACTTCTTTGCAATTCTGGACAAGCTGTGAAGTTTTAGTTACCTCAAGAACCAACTGGGTAATGGGACCAGCTTTCCAGTGCTTGTTTTTTGCCCATCTGGCCAAGGGGCTTTGTGTGTTGGCCAGGACCTGGAAACTTTTGGGACTGCTGGTGTGTGGCATTTAACCAAGGAGAGCAGCTGTTGCTTTTTGTAAAGCCAAGATCTTGCCCAGTCCCCAACTGTGAGCTTGTCATAAAACCTAGCCCCATAACAGAGATAATAACGTTTGCCCTTCTTTAGAAATTACTTTGAGATCTGCCAAAGAAAAGGGCCTATTCAAATGCAAAGCCTGATGCTTTTATTTATTAATAGATATTGTGCCAGAGTCCCCAATCTGCTCCTGATGCCTAGCGTGGCTCTGAAAACAGAGGATCCGCCTGCTTGATTTAACCCAGCCGGAGAGCTGAGGCCTAGGACTGCTTCGTGATATTAGAAGCAACACACACTAGCCAGATGTTAACCAGCAACAACTCAAGCTTGCTGTTATCCTGACTGGTACTCCTCTAAAATTCAAGCAAACATGGTGCTGCCCAAGCTTGCACCCCAACCTCACTGCTGCTTGTGACACAGAGGACCAGGCTTCCCAAAACATACTTGTTCCCTTAGAGGATCACATAATCTTGTATAAAATTATCAGCTGCAGATAAAACTATCATCTCCCTCAAGGAACAAGTTTTATCTGCTCCACAGGGCTCCTAAGAGTGGCTGCTTTGTACTGTGCAGTAAGTGCAGCGCAGGACTGAAGCGGGTTCACGTGGTAGCCTGCTGCTTCTGGAGCCTCAGGCTCAGCAAAAAAACAGACAAAATTTCCAGGAGAAGGAACACCAAAAATCACTTTTAGAGATCCCTCTGCTGTCAGTGATTAACATGGGGGGGGAGGTTTGCTTGTCTAATTTGGCGTTTTCCCTGTTTTCTTTCTGACTACACTTTCCTGGTGTGGAAAGCCTGGTGTTGATTTCAGTGAAGGCAAGATTCTGTTGGATCCATTTTTGATATCCTCAAGGGAGGGTTTTATTCACTTCCCCTCCCTTTCACACTTGTGGTAACAGATGACCTTTTGACACACTTCTGCTGGAATGAAAGCAGAGGGTACAATTCCACTGGTAAAGTGGTTGGCAAACATTTGTTTTACCAGATGAAACGCGAGTGGCTGTAATGTCACTAATGTGCTCTTTACAAGGTTGGTTCCTGGAGCAGGCACGTTACAGTCTGATTGTTTTGATTTCTCGTATTTAGAATTGTCTTGCACTGTGGCCACAAGCCCCAGCAGCACTACAGGCTTGGGGCAGAGTGGCTGGAGAGCTGCCCAGCAGAGAGGGAGCCGGGGGTGTTGATTGACACCTGGATGAACATGAGCCAGCAGTGTGACCCGGTGGCCAAGAAGGCCAACAGCATCCTGGCTTGTGTCAGAAACAGTGTGACAAGCAGGATCTGGGAGGTGATCATCGCCCTGTTCTCAGCCCTGGTGAGGTCACACCTCGAGTACTGCGTGCAGTTTTGGACACCACAGTATAGAAAGGACATTGAGGTGCTGGAGAGTGTGCAGAGAAGGGCAACTAGGCTGATTAGGGGTCTGGAGAACAGGTCTTACCAGAAGAGGCTGAGGGAGCTGGGTCTGTTAACCCTGGAGAAGAGGAGACTGAGGGGAGACCTTATCATACTCTACAGCTACCTGAAAGGAGGTTGTAGTGAGGAGGGTGTTGGCCTCTTGCCCCCAATAACTAGTGACAGGACAAGAGGGAATGGGTTAAAGTTGTACCAAAGGAGATTCCAACTGGATATTAGGAAAAATTTCTTCACCAAAAAGAGTGGTGAAGCACTGGAACAGGTGGTGGAATCACTGTCCCTGGAGCTGTTCAAAAAAAACAAGTAGATGTGGCGCTTCAGTAGATGCTTTAGAGGTTATGGTGGTGTAGTGCTGATGGTTGGACTTGATGATCTTGAAGGTCTTTTCCAACCATGATGATTATATGATTCTAATTGATGCTTCACATTAAGACTATTGCCTTTAGTCACGGAAGCATTTTTATTCCAGGCATCTTGTAAACTGATGTGTAATTTTAAATGCAACCTTAGCCTTCCCTCTGCCGCTGTAAGTCAGAGCCTCCCCCCGTAAGTCAGAGGGAATATAGCAGAGACCCACTGCTAGACGTGCCTTGGGGTGATGGGCTTCCGCGGGGCCAAATTAATTTCCTTTCCGAGCTCCAAACGGGCGGTTTACGGCTGCTCTTCCGAACGAGAGGGGTTACTGGCGGCGTGAAAGCCGCTGGCAGGAGGCGCNTGGGGGTGGAGGGCAGAGGCCTTGCTTGTGTCCTCTTGTTAGGGTGTTTTCAGAGTGGGAGTTCTCCCTCGCTGAGCATAAACCTAAAGCACTGTGTACCGCGCGTTGTCACGGCGTTCAAGGGAAGCACACGGGGGGTATTTTCAGGGGGGCAAAAGGGGCTGAGGTGGAGAAGGGGAGGTGACAGCAGGCTAAACACAGTGGGATGCAGCTGCGTTGGGCTTGGTGAGCCCATTTTTGGTTGGCAAGGGCCTAATTTTCAGCTGGTTTAGATCAGTGTCGTCGACAAACGTTAGAAGAAGGGGGGAGCAAATCAGTGGAGCAAATCAGGAGTGGAAGAGAGCAAGCATTACCCATTCTGATTACTAACACCTTTTAACGATGCTCTCCCTCACTGTGGGGTGGGATTTTCCTTGGCTTAGTTCAGTTTCCATTGAAGTAACTTGGAAAATTTCGACAGCTTTGGAGGAAGCAAGCTCCAGTAATCTGGGATTCTCAGAAGTGTCCTTCCTTTCCAAGAAACACCATTCTCCTGCGAATGGGAGAGCTCCATCTTTCAGGGAAGTTTAATGCTCCTTCACTTTTGAAGGAGCTGAAAATGTACTGCATCAGAAACAAAGCCCAGAGCAAACAAGACTATACATTGAGCTCCCTACTCAGGGAGATTAAATTGCACAGTGCTTTAAATATCTTGCATTAGTATTATTTGGGCCTTCATTTCACTTCTTTATTTGATGTTTGGGATTTACTGCAGAGTCTGAGTTACCCTTGATTTAATTCATTGTCTTCAAGGAGTTGATGCATTTAGTGAACTTGGCTGGCTATCTTCGAACAGAGGTTTCTACTTCTTACTAGCAAATTACCGGAGCTGTAAGTGCTTCTTTGGTTTTCCTACCTCCACAGCATGGCTGTGAATTGACAGAACCGCTCAGAAAGCAAAGCTATTTTCGTGTGTCTCCCTGGTCAATACGGAAAAATGTTCCTCCTGCAGAAGAAAACTGTTTCTCTTCTGCGTGAGTCATGACTCTGTATGCGCAGAGCGAAAGATTTCCAGCTTCTCAGGCTCCACTGGCATTCGGGGGAGGTGTCAGCCAGCCAAGATTCACATGTGGAAACTAAATATGGTCACAGGGTTACAGTCCCATTTTTTGCCCATTACTCAGGCCCCTGCATGGTGTATTTCAGTGCCTACTCCCTTTCTGCCGCTGTGCATCTCCCTCTGCAGCAACAGTTTACCCTGTGGTTAAAGCTAGTAAGGCCTCAGTACCAGATACAAACAAGTGGCGTGCTTCATCTTCAGCTTAGGAGTACGACATAAATAAAAAGATCCAGTATTATATCCTGGAAGGGAAGCTAAAGGCTAAATACCTTTGTAAAGCTCCATGCTAGAGGGTGTCATCTTAAGTCTTGCTCCAGCTTTCAGCTGTAGTTATCACCACAGTTTTCATGGTAAAACCTGCCAAAAATAGAAAAAACAAGAGGGAGAGAACATGTTGTTTTTTGAAAACAAACCAGCCTGTGTATTTTCAGCAACAAGAAGTCAGAGGAACATTTTTATAATTATATACAACAGCAGAAGGGTTCTGATGTCATGGGAGCCAGAAAAATACATCCCAAATCATACTATATTTCACCATGGAGGTTTATCAGCAAGTCAGAGGCCTTTTTAGGTCCCTATGAGGGGGGTTCAACCCCTGCTTGGGACCGGTCAACATTGTGGCTGTGGAAGAGCAGTGATGAAGACAAATCATCAAGGTCTACCAGCTGTGCACCACTCTGACACGGCGACACAGCTCTCAGCAAGGCGCTGGCTCCCTTCCCATCAGCTCCCCAGGGAGCACTCATCCTCTCCCCAGATGCTTTGTAGAGCTGTGTGGGAGTAGCAACGGGCCTGATCTCATACTTTGGGCTTGGCTTCGACTTCCTCAAGAGCTCTGTGTTCTCCATTCATCTCAAAGCTATTCTGTGCTGCCTGGAGACACAAACCTCAAGGCATCCCCCAGTGGAGAGGTGACATTTGCTCTGGTCTCAGTTTCCACCTCCAGCCTCTATGGAGAACTGATTACAGGACAATAATGGTACCGTATCCAAAGGTTTCTACAAAGAATGCCCATTTTCAGTTTGGCTTTTACATGGTGTCAATTGTGCAAGTTTTCCTAGCAAATTATATGAGACTCTACTTGTTTAAAACTGTGCTCAGGCTGGATTACCATTTTGGTCAGGAGATATTTTGTTAGCTGATGATTTACTCAAGCACTCTACAACCTCCCTGTGACTTTGTGGCTTGCTGCAATATTTCTGTTAGAAACCAAACCCAGGGTTTTTATACAACAGCTGTGGTGACTACATGGATTAGCAGCCTTGAAATAAAAGCATCTTATACAAATTTTTCAGTCAAACTTTTTAGATGACACTTCTTCTTTCCTGTATGTGTGTGTGTGTGTGTGGGTGTGTGTGTTTGTGTTTCACTTCAAATAAGTTTCCAGGGAAAGAAACACAAAATAAATCACTCGAAGTTTAATTAGTTAAACAGACCTTATTGCCACGAGAAGTGCCACACACAGAGTTAAAATCCACATCACATTCCCTGTATTTGCTTCACTACTGTCAGGCTACGGAAAGGTTTTCATGGCAGAAGTGTTTCCAGTTTCAGTCCTAGGTACACACAACACAGAAATCACCACAAAACCGGTATCAGTGTTGGAAAAGGGAAGAACTAAAAAATCCGGCATCTTATTTCAGTGTTACGAGAACCAGTCATTTGAGGAGACATGGGATAGACGTTTCTGCAGGGCAGTATGAAAGTGTTTTTCCTTCTGATGTGTGTACCAATATTTATTCTGGAAACAGGCAACTTGTTTTGTGAGAACTATTCCGTTTCGTGCCCTTTTCTGAGACTATTGAACAGTCTTTAGAAATATTCAGACATGCCTTACGCCAACTATTTGCACCTGCTACATTCTTTATGCAAAATTAAGTCACTGAGAGTAGAGCTCCTAAGGGACTTATTTTCTGCCTCAGAAAATAGTTTGGTGTTTATACATACTGAATTGATGGCATGTGCCATGAAAAGGGATCAACGGGGCTGCTCATCTGGACTGCAGCTAGCCACGTGTCCTTTATTGACAGATCAACTGTTACTCCTTAAGATAAGAGTGTCATTTCTTAGCAGGCTTTCATCAACAGCAGTGTTTGGTAACCCAACGGGATAGCTTATTTTTGGGGAGCAATTTAAAATTTGCATTTGACATAGTGGTCATGGGACCATGGTGGGTGGCATCATATACTGAAAAGAAAAAAGAAGGATCTAATACATCAGTATTATCTGATAGAACTGATCATTATTTGATAGGTATTTGGAAACATAGTAGTAGGACTCAACAGAGAGCAA
This sequence comes from Zapornia atra, assembly GCA_013400835.1. Lineage (NCBI taxonomy): Eukaryota > Metazoa > Chordata > Aves > Gruiformes > Rallidae > Zapornia > Zapornia atra. The sequence continues at coordinate 181,783 of VZTU01018942.1, forward strand.
TAAAATGGTTAGCTAGGTACTTTCAATGTGGTTTTCTTAAAGGAATAAAGGCTTTTTGCTTCTAGCTTGTGCTTGTAAACAGAGAGAAAAAAGAATGCAAGCTCCACCTAGGAGAAAGTTATGAATGCTATTGAACAGGGAGAAGGGCAGCTAGAGAGAGATCTTATTGTATCCGCTTTCTACCCCAGAATCATCTACATAACTGCTGGAACCTCATGGTGAGATGGAGGCAGAGTAGAACAGAAATCAGAACAAAACCAGAGCAAGGACTTGAAGACTCCTGCAAGTTGTAGACCTTCTGCAGGCATCACAACGAGCTAATACAGAGGAGACTTTGGAAGGAAAGAAATACCTTGAGCTGAAGCTGCTGAGCAGAGCAGCAGGGCTCTGTGAGTCCCCTGAAAGCCTCTTGAAAGGGCTGAGCATCCCTACGAGTTAGTGACATGTCTGTCTGAATGAAGGAGTTCCTGGATACTGTGGTGATGTAACCGCTGATAGAGAAATCGTTGCTAATACGAATGAATGATTAATTCAGCATTATTATTCTTCCCTCATGTAATAAATTTTCCTTCTCTCTCTACAGGCTTAATCTTCTAAATGAGAAATACTGCTCATCAAGAGAGTCAGGGTTCAATGCCCACAGGACTCAGGGTGAGGGTTCAAACTGGAGGCTTTTGCTAGTCCTAAGAGGAATCTGTATTTAAGCCCAGTTCTTGTTGCCATCAGCAACAGAGTTGCTTTGAGTTTCAGACCTCTGTAATCCAAGATTCAACAGATCATTAAGGTATTTTTCCTTATTTTGGATGACCACTGACAGGATATTTCAGCAGTAAAATTTTTAGTCTCTCAGTCAGGAAAGAGTAAACTGATATATGGAGATGTCTAAGGCCTTTTTGAGGATGTCCAAAGTTTGGGGTTTTTTTTGAGAACTATGCAGCAGAAAGGCTTTCCCCAGTCCTCTGAAGAGCTGGGCAGTGCTGGCTTTGATCTCTCTGTGCTGAATACCAGTATTTGGTCAGACAATTCTGCAACCCAGAGGAGCAAATCTGTGTTTTCAGTGGCTTCCTCAAAGGATGCTTGTTAGAGATACACATAAAAATGTTTTTGACTATAGAAGCGATGTTCCAAAGGCACCCAAATTCAAACCAAAAGATGCAATCCTGCTAAAATCTGATGAAACCAGCTCCAGCTTTTTGTCCCTAAGCATTTTTGTTTCACATGGTTCTTCTCCTCCTGAAACTCAGCACAGATGAAACAGGCAAAATTTTAGCCACTTCCAAATTGTCTAATAAGGAGTAACAGCACCTGGTCTTGTTAAGAGAAGACAGCTGAACTGACAGATGACTGAAACAGTTGAATCAGTCTACACATCATGAAATAAAGAGATAAAATACTGTACAAGCCAGAAGATGAGAAAGTATGAACAAACATCAAAGGTACTTATCGTACAAGAACTCATATGCTCCATTCAGTTGTCAGTTGTTATTAATGGAATATTTAGTGTCCTACAAGGAATCTAGACTACAAGGGAGGATTTCTGTCAGCGAGATAGAGCGTATCTGTGACATGAGTAGTCTGGCAAGGCAGCACATGCTTATCGCAGGGAACACAGTCTAAGTATTGTCCACCAGCACATTTGGGTTGGGCTTTGGGATTGCACGCAGAGTTTTCATGCATGAGCGTGGCTGCTGCTGGCAGCGCAGGGAGATTCCCCAGCCTGCTTCAGTGTGCTTCTCCAGGAGGGAAAACAGCTTCCAGGCTTGGTTGTCTGCCCGGCCAGGCTTCTCCTGTTGTGTGGATCTGGTATACATACCATGTCCAAGGCAAGTTTTGAGCTGAGTTGTCAGTGCAGTTATGCCTAGCTCTCTCTGAGCATCCCTGTGGTCATTGGCTCTCAAGGCAAGTTACATTTAAGTAGAAATGTGCACAACTCAATGACACTTCAATGTCTTGGTCATTGCTGTCTCTATTGGCTCCTAGCACTACAGTGCTTGTATTTCCTCTCCTATATGGTTCTCCTTTGGTTCAGAATTTACTTGAAAAATGTCACATGAAATGAAGAAAGGTGTGAAGAGCTGTCCCTCTCTTTTTTCCTTTCAAAAGTCTGCATCTATCACAGCTAGATGGAAACGCACCTGCTGTGCACAGCGTCTCCTCATTCCTTGTGTAGGCAGGGCAGACCCCTGAGATTCTCCCGTCCCGCCCTTCTCTCTGCAGAGTACACCATCTCCCTTTGATGTACTTATATTTTATTTTTTCCTTTTAGCACCAGCTATCAGGTCTCCATGTTGATTTTTTCCACTTTGGGTGTTCTGCCAGCAGGATTTCTGGCAACATGTGCACCTGGTAAACTAGATCTGGAGATCCAGCTGCTGGAGATCTGGAGATGGGCAGGCTGAATATTTTGATGAGTAGGAGTCCCAGATGAACACCTATAGCTACCAAAAAGTTGCCTTGGTCCTTCAAGGTGGATGTGGATGTGAAGTGTGGATGAAGAGTGGATGTAAAGCATTCTGTAGCTTGGAATAACTCAGCAGGAAAAGGTTGTCAGTGCCTATAGATGCCTACAGGATATGTAGGGGTCCTCCATATCCTGGATAAAGGTTCAGAGATGTGATTAGCTGAGAAGGTTGCAGCCATGGCAGCCTTACATTTACCTTAATCCCTGAGTGCCAAAACAACCCCTGAATGCCACTGTCAGTCTGCAGAAAACAGAGTAACTTTCAATCCAGGTCCCTAGTCTTTCAAGATGGAAAACAACTGTCTCCAAAAGTGCTGGAACTGGAGACCACAATGCTTTTATTTCCCTCTGTGCTGATGACAGATTGATCAACCTGGGTTCTGAAGACTTTAGACTGATAATGATGTCACAAAGCTCAGGTAGTGCCTTCAAGGCAACATGGCCTGTCCTGGAAGTGATCATTAGGGGTCTATGGTTAGTTCCTGCACTGCATACAAGGAGAATTGGGCTTATAAAAATGGTACCCTAGTAGTCAGCACACTGAGCAGGGAGCAGCTTAAGTTCACACCTGGGAGTGCAGTGAGAGGAGTTTAAGTCTCCTCTATTTCAAGGGGAGAGGTGCTCGACCACACACCTCAGAAAGGCATCATTTCTCATCTCTTGTTAATGGTCCCTCAGTAGTTACCTCCAGTTCCGGCAGGAGGATGTGGCAGCCAGAGGAAAGTGTCAATTGTAGGTCCCAGCAGCGTGACCTGGGCACCTTCATGGTGAGTCTTACTGATAATTATGTGCCAAAGCAAATCAGATGTCTGCAGGGTTAGGTAAATTCAGGTTCTTAAAACAAAGGCAAATTACCTACTGGCAGTGAGCCTAGGGCCCTCCCTGGATTGTATCTTGAATAAACACTAAAATATGCCTTGCCTATGAGGGAGGTTGCATGCTGCTACTAAGTCCAACCACTCTCTTACCATTTTTTCCATCCTTAGGAAAAAAGAAGTTACAAATCTAGTGAGAATATTGGGCATTTATATATTGTCCCAGTTACCAAATGTATGTTTTACCCCTGTGCCTCCAGGAGGCCATAATAGAGAAAAGCATCTTGAAGATAGGATGTGACAATTGTACCATCCAATTGAAATTTTCCTTAAAAATTCTGCAGAAGAAAGAAATGTAGAAACAACAGAACCTGTATCACATGGTGTCCCAGTGTCAGATAAAGTGAAAAAATAAGGTATGCACGACATAGATGAAGATAACAAAGGTGTTCTAGCTTAGCAAAGCCTTTCATTCTGAGTCTCTTTCCTTCTCAGAAGATGAAAGAAAAAAAGGGGAAGGATGCAGCAGATGCACAAGGCAATGAAAGCCAGCAAGTAAACAGAGAACAGTCTTAGTTTAACCCAAGAGAGGGTCAAAAGATAGCTTGGGAGCAGCTGTGGGAATTCTCTGTCACTAATAAGAGCCTATAGATGTCATTCATTCCAGCAAATGTACTTCAAAAAATATTCTGCATGTAGAGGTTCTTAATAAAATTCAGGAGGATCAACCACTCAGCCAGGCGGTTCAGATTCTGATTTCTCAATACTTGGGTCCTCCAGATGGTTTTAACTGGAGTGTCCAGCTCCCCTATGTGTTCTCTCAAAGGTAAATAGTTCAAGCTACATGGCACAATTTAAGAACTAGTGACCCAGAGGATGGGTGGAGGGCCAGTAACAGCCAAGAAAGCTTTCAGGTAGGAAGAGGAAGTGGTGTTCATCTGACCTGAACCCACAGGTCCTGAGGCAGCTTATGACACTGACTTTCATATCTAGAAGACTGCATACACTGCATCTGCAGCCATGACAGGAGATGGCCTGATTCCATTGTCTAACAGCTAATGTCTAGTGCCCCGGTAGACAAACCTGGACCTTTCTAAGGGGTGTATTGTGACTGTGGTATTGTTCATGAGTGTTACTGCACCAAGAGCCTGTCAGGAGCACGGGTAGGAGATTCAGCCACAGCACTGCACCGTGACCGCTGCCCAACGAAGCACCAGGGACAGGACAATCGTAGGGGGAATCTGCTCATCTCTCACATGTTGAGTCTTGGAGATGTGTTGCTGTTCATTAAATGGTTATGATTAATAGGTGTCTCCGTCCTGAATCTATCGGCCTCTTTGCCAAAGCAAGATGCTTTTGAATACTGGAACCTCATTTTCTTTAATTTCACATCACAACCTGCCTTTTATCTTTTAAAATCTTCTTAATTTTCTTACAATCCATAGTCCAACTCAACACACTATTTGCTACCATTGGCCTGTTAGCTACCATTGAATACACTGTTCTGCTGCTGGAAAGCATACGACAGATTACCTTAAACTGGCATCTGCTATTTGAATATTAAGATATGGTTAATAGATTTGTAGGTCAGAGTATAATAGCCTGTTTGTTGGGGTTCTACGTGCTAGTTTAACAGTGTGACAGGTATTGTGACGGTGTCATGTAGAAGAGAACTGTCCTGTCACAAGCCAGGTCTATACACGGCTGGATAAAAGCTGTCATTCCCCTATTTCCATATGTTAAATGCTTCGGCTAATGAGCTTTTATTAGGAACAATCCTGTTTCTACTGGATCCAAAACAAAAGCTTTCAACAATTTTAACTGAAGAGCTATCTGGACAATCCAGGAGGGAATTTTGGATGGCCACAGTCTTTAACATAAAATGAACTAAAAGCAACTAATTGTATTACGATATCATTCTGGTTATTGGATATTAAAATTGTCTACAAGTAAACTTCATCACCCTAATTTCACATATAGGGAAACCAAGGAACAAGAAAGCAAAGGAATTTGTCATGATTAAACATTTAAACAAGCATAGGGTCCCTACTCAATGCTGCATACACTAGTTTTACTGCCTAATTATTTAGCAGCAGAAAATATTTCCTTGGAAGAAAAATGTCATTTTTTTTGTGAGGGAGAAACTTCTCAAGTCAGATCCTGAACCACAAATTAATTCTAGTTTGTGTTTTCTTTCTTGAGAAACAAATGTCATTACTTTCTGTTTCTGTATCAAGAAATATTGGGCTTTACTTCCTAATAACATGAGATTTGTTCACATGACTTTCAAGGAAAAAATAAGTCAGACAGGAGCTACCATTAAACAACTTTTTTATTGTAGTCTTTAATGTACATGCAAAATTTAAAAAAAAAAAAAAGTGTCAGTTATATCTGTAAGCATATAACAACAACGTAAATGTCTTGGATCAGCAATGCATTTGGATTAGGGACTAATAACTCTAAGTGAACAGACATCTTTCAGGATATACAGTTTATATAGTAAATCAAGAAGGTTTTCTTCAGAGTGATTTTCTTCATAAAAAGATAAAATATTTCTTGTTTACAATCATCTCGCTTGGCTTTAATACTGAAAAAATCTATAATAGTACACTCTCCATTATGTACATAGAAAAACATAAAACTATATCCATACCAGTGTCTGTTTTAAATGCAAACAATAGTAGTTAATAATAATGTAAATTTTTTGTGCACCCTCTCCCCCTTTCCCCTTCCCCCCCCTAAAAAACCCCCGCAGCATTTCCTAAAGTTTGCAACGCTTTGGCAGAAACTGAACTGAAGGCACTCCTGTGTTAGGTAAAGCATTATGTGAAATATCAGCTCTAAATTAAAAAAAAAAAATTAAAAACAAAGCTGTAGGTGTACCAGACAGCTCCATGTTCATCCCAAGGGCCAAATCTTGCATTCTCCAAGTCAAGAACTGTTTTGTTGGAGATCTCAACTGGAGCAGGCTCAGGCCCCGACTTGGTTTACAATAAAGCAGTGGAATAGACTGCCCGGGGAGGTGGTGGAGTCTCCTTCTCTGGAGATATTCAAGACTCATCTGGACGCCTATCTGTGTAATGTGAGCTAGGGAGCCTGCTTTGGCAGGGGGGTTGGACCCGATGATCTCTCGAGGTCCCTTCCAACCCCTACGCTTCTGTGATTCTGTGTGATTCTGTGAAAGCTGCTTAGCCTCACAACTGTTTTTTTTTTTCCAAATGCAGAGAGCACCTCTGAACACAGCACTGTCACGAGGGCAAGAAGCTCCTGCGGGTCACAGCATCAGAACGTGATGTCACGAAGGCTTTGCTGTCTTAGCCCTGCCCTGTGCGACGCGGTCGTTTTCACCCAGCACCCTCCGTTTAAGACTTCCTGACGCGGCAGCTCAGCTGGAAACAAACAAACCAACGCACAATTGTGAAGGTTCTAAACCAACTCTCGTGATGGATGAGTTTGGACTCAGCAAAGCATCCTGAAAATAACCTGCGTGCTAGCGGCAGGCTGACTTCTGCTGATAGGGAAGCTTTGAAAGCTGAGAGAGAGGTTTTGTCTCAGGGGCAGGTCCTCCTTGGCCTCATGTGGCTTGTGTTCAGCACACCTGCATTTTTCTTGTAACTTGGGGTTATCTCTGTCATACCTGTGATATGCATTTATATGAATACTTTGCAAAAAAAAGCCTATGAGATAAGCACCTAAATGCTCACTAAGGGATGTGTCGTAAGTCACAGTCAGGAAAACATTTCTGTAATGACCAGTTTTAGTTCTCAACTGTAGTTTGCTTCTGCAACTGCAGCCAAGGTTAAGAAATGACTGGATGCAAACTTCCAAGAGTGAATGAGACAGAAAGGCAACCAACCAAAGCTTCTGATGCACATGAAAAGCTTTCTTATGTCAATGTCTCCAACCTCATAAAAGTGTTAGCTTTTGGGGACATGTATTAGTTAATGAGTTACTTAATTTATTCTACTAATATATTCACAGTGCACCATATCTGGCCATGACTGTAAATAGCTGCAGTCAACTGACAACCCAATTGAAAAAGAACATTCTGCTGAAACCTGCCAGCTGGTCACGTTCACTCCGCCGCAATAGCTCTGCGCTTGTTGGCCACAATAAAATGAATGGCTTTTTAGTGCTGGAAAGCATTTTTGTCGTTCTTCAGTATCGCTGTGGATTTATCTCACAAGAAATGAGGAGTGGGATAAAAAGTCATCCAACAACACTTCAGTGTCTGTATTGAACAGCCAGCAAAATGATATATAGCTGGCATCGAAGAATAGCCATTTAAGGTTAGCTAGAAGTGCAGACTGAAGGGGAGGAAAAAAAAAAAAGAAGAAAGAATAAAAAAAAAGAAGGGCAAGTAGTCCAGTAAGAATAAACAGTAGAGTAAGAAACTGAGCAAGTGATTCTTTGTTTTGGGCCAGTATATCCACCACCGGTTGCTGTATGTTGCTTTGGGAAACACAAAACTGGCACCAAAACACTCCAAATGACACAACCCCCCTCGCCCCTTTCCTAGGCTGACGACTCTCCTTGAAATGTCCCTCAAATCTCTTTCCGTACTGTGGCCCGGATGCTGCTGAACATTCTGCCTATGGCCTCAAACAGGGGGTCGCAGAACGTGTGGATGCAGATCGAATAGACGCGGCTAATGCACTGGATCTCAATCAGGTAGCTCCTTATGCACGGCACCACTGCCCAGATGTGCAGGAATGACAAGATGGCAAAGTAGATGCCCCAGATGAGAGCCATAGGAATGCCAAAGATAGCTGACAGTAAACGATAAAACCAGTATTTCGTTACAGTGAAGGTGGTAAAACTGGCCTTCCAAATCCCATCAAAGCTGTGTGTTCCCTCTGGCTCAGCAATCACATCTTCAAAATCAATCTGCAGCAAAGAACACAAAGTCAGGTCAGTCAGGCATTCGCATCGAGGGCGCTTCCAGAAGCCCCTTTCCTGGAGACCAACGGGCCCCTTCAACAACACACCGAAGCACACGCTTCCTACATCCCAACATGATTCAACCCACTTAACACCACATTTAAGCCAAGAGTCTTGTCAGGGACTCTTTTTTTTTTCCCAGTGACTATTTGGGAGCCTCGAAGCTTCGCTCAAAATTAGACATCTAACTTAGAGATGAACACAGGATGTTTTCCTTATCTCCTACAGCCTTAAGAGCATAGAGCACCCTTGATGCTTACTTCGGGGATGAACCAGGTGAACAGACTCGTGTTTTCACTGCCACATTTAACTGTTTCACATCTACACAAATGGAATAAATGCAGCCACTCCTTTGGCTTTTTACATACCTCAAGCACGCATCAAGAAAATCTGTTTTATTAGTCTACATTCTCACATCTTTCCACGTACAGCATTGCTGAATTCTGACAGGGAATAAATGGTGAGGCTAGCTATTTAAATACATAATTTGGAACAGGCATAGGTAGCTGTTAATAGTCCGAAAAATAAAAAGCTTGATTTAGATCTGTATCAGTTAGAGCTCTTCCTTAGTCTGACAGGGCTAGGGAGCTCTTTCCTCTTATTAAACATAAGGAGACTCTTCACAGTGGAGGCATTTTGTTCTAGGCTATCCTGTTTATGTGGTAACACTGCTCATGAAAGACATGGCCAGGCCAACATATTAATATTTAGAAGGAACGCACTCTTCTTCATATTTCATAGTTTTGACTATTATTCATAAATTGTTCAAAAAGTCACCTAAGGAAGCAGAGCATTCCAACAGGAATATTTTACTGCTCTCTGTTGAAATACCGAGCTATTCAGGAAGTTTAAGTGTCATAACATTTCTATTAGAAAATTAACAGAATTGTGATGATAGTTCAGCTCCATGTCACACAAAGGTGTGTTTGATATAATCCATGATACAGGATATTTAATTTATTCAGCACAGCCAGTTGTATAGGTGTTGCATTCAACAGGAAAATGAACATGACAACACCATTCCTTGGCAAAAAACTAAATGACTTTTAAAATCAGATAAAAGAAAGAAAAAAACCCAAAAAATTTGCACTCCTGGGATTGGATCCCAAAATGAGATGATACTGCTGCTGTAAGTGAAGATTTACAAGAGCGGGCCAAGTATTATATGGGCCAGCAGCCTCAGAAACTCAGGCAACAGTACCTTAACATGCTGGAAGGAGGTGAATATACATATACACAGTGTAAGTATTGTATATACTGTAGGAAAAGGCTCACAGTCACTTATTTTAATGTAAAATATAGATAAATATTGGAAAGAATTCACTCTCTCCTGCTGCGTGTCCAATCCCCTCCAAATAGAAGTTGCCAACAAAGAGAAAAATACTATAAGCCTGTCCAGTTTCTTAAACAACAACAAAAAAGGTAATTCCAAAGCAAGACTGCACTATCTAGGTGCAATTTACTTGAAGGGCTTGAAAGACCTCGGCAGGAAATTTCTGAATCAGATGTGATACCAACTATCTTGAATGCCTAACATCAAGTTGGCTCAATTTGACCTGTTATTGGGCAAAAATGTCATTCCCTACGACTGCTTTGCAAGACATCATGTAACGCAAATAATAAACAACCTCTTTAGCTACTGCTCTGATGTAGGCTTTAGTGATCTGAAAGTGATGATTCTTCGTGATGGAAATTCATCATCATTGTTACCCTTACACTTAAACGTGGCATTCAGATTGAAATTGTGTCTCTGCAGAAACCAGTGGCAGATTTTCTATTGCCTGAGTATCCAACAAACACACCTCAGCCATGTGCTCTCGTCCATAAAGGTGTGCAGAGCCCAAAGTCTGACTGGGCTTCGGAACTGGACAGCATAATTTTAAATTATGGAGAAAATGAGAAGAGAGTTTGAGTCACGGTTCTCTTCTGCAATAGTTCTGTAGGTATGAAAAAACCTATGTGGTGCGGATGAATTTTTGGTACAAATCTTAGAGAACAGTTTCCTTGAAATCAGTGTCTAAAGACAGGGTTATAGGTATACTACACTCAGTGCTGAGTGAAGTCAGGAAACTGGGAATTACTCTGTAATTTCTCAGGTTTGAGATTAAAGATCTGGTGGAAACAACTGATACTGGGAAAAGCATCACAGGTAGCAGTATGCTCTCTACTTCCACTGTGGGATTATCAGAAGTAGAAGTTTGTATTTGGGGACTAAAGAACTGACAAACAATTAACTTTATGAAGCATACTGGACATAAAGTAATTACACAAATTATTGTTAAAAGTTAGCTGCAGTCTAGGAAGACAGAGTAAAGAACTTTCCTGGATGTATTGTGACCCTTTAACCAAATGGAACAATCAGATGTTGTTGTATCAGTCGTGGGATTTTAGAACTGGATCATGGAAGAAAGAACAGTTTGTAGGTGGAGAAGTCAGCCATATCTACAGATGATGACATCTAATTGTCTTCTATCTCTTCCTGTCCTCCCTCCTCCTCCAAGATAATTTCTGCATATTGTTCACTGAAATCAATCTGATTGAACTGAGGACACATGTTGGAAAAATGTATGCCTGAGTTTATGAATCATAGAATGGCATGGGTTGGAAGGGACCCCAAGGATCATAGAGCTCCAACCCCCCTGCCACAGGCAGGGCCACCAACCTCAGGCCTGGATCGACACAAGGTTGCCCAGGGCCCCATCCAGCCTTGAACACTTCCAGGGATGGGACATCCACTACTTCTCTGGGCAGCCTGATCCAGCACCTCACCACTCTCTCTGTAAAAAACTTCCCCCTAATATCTAATCTAAACCTTCCTTCCTTTAGTTTTAATCCATTCCCCCTTGTCCTGCCATTGTCTAATGGCATTGTCTAATGGCATTGTCTAATGGCATTGTCTAATGTCTACGCATAGACTTTCTTATTGGAATACTCAAGGCACCATACTTACAGTATCTGCTTCTGCAGCTCTTCAGAAGCGAACTTTTCATTTAACCCCATATGCCACGTTAGCTCGTTTTTAAACCGAATGGGTGCTGGCTAATTATAAATGATTGCCTTGAAACCAGATTATAAAAATATGCAGATGGTGGCAAAACCCAAGATGATTACAGCAAAAGAAGGGGGCCGCTTCCTAAAAAAAAGCTACTACATTAAGACTACATACAATCATAGAATGCGTTAGGTTGGAAGAGCCCTTTAAAGGATATCTAGTTCAACTCCCTGTAGTAAGCAGGGACACCTTTGACTAGATCAGATTGGTCAGACCTTCATCATGCCTGATCCTGAATGTCTCCAGGGATGGGTCCTCCACCACCTCTCTGGGCAACCTGTGCCAGTGTCTCACCGCCCTCATAGTGAAGAACTTCTTCCAAATGTCTAATCTAAACCTACCCCTCTCTAGTTTAAAACCTTTGCCCCTTGTCCTATTGCTACCTGTCCTTGTAAACAGTTCTTCCTCAGCTTTTCTGTAGGTCCCCTGCTTGAGCATAGCCCTTCTATTCTAAAACTTCTGGGAATTTACCACAGGTTTCCCCCCAGTTGGTGACATGATCTGCAGCAGAGCCAGTCTGCACACATCACCACCACAGAGCATTTCAGTGCATCAAGGGCTATTCAGGGTCACACCTCAAGTCTTTTTATCCAGTTCAGCTAAGGTAGAGTCTATCTTGTATTGTTTTCAACTGTCTGAGAAAAAGAACTATTAAATCTCAGCAGGAAAGCAAATTTGCGTTGAGCTCTGTCAGACTTTTCATTGTTTCATCTTTAATGTAGCTGAGCATGTTTTTTGCATGCAAAAAGGAACCATAGGTTAATGTGAATTTCCTAGAACTTTTAAAATAAGTGGTAAGACTGGCCTGCAATTTGATTCCTTTCAAAAGAATTCATTATAATGAATGTGTCACTGAAAAAATGGAAGCCAGTGAACACGCTGGTTTTCAAATAAGATCCTGAAGTTCCTGTAATCGTGACTCTCAGTGGCTAAAGTTTTTAGCCTGTTGCACACTCCAAGATGTCCATGGAGTTTATTCTAGGGAGCTGACAGAAAATTCATGCCATATAACATTTCCAGATGGACAACCCTGTCCTCATTCTAGGAGATGATGCTAATATTAGAACCTTTATGATATATCTTTGGCCGGGATTTCCCAGCTCAAATCATACACAGTTATCCTAAAAGTACTCAGGCATCAATCTGCCTGTGAGATGATAATAGCTGTGTGTTCATGCCACCAATGATTGTCAAGAGGTTACTTTCTTGGAGCATTTTCAACAGGTCTCAGAATGTTTCTACCATTGCACAGAAGCTAAATAGATGGCTCTGTAGGAACCATAGCTGATGTCTCACGGCCGTCTCTTTCGCGTTTCATTATTCTTCAAGCCCCATGTTGCACACTGGTGTGGTTAAGGGAAATACCAAACTGAACTTGAGAGCAAAAAGATAGAAAAACAGCCTCAGCCTCAGCTAAAAACTCTCAGCTCTGTACAGCGTTAAAACAAACCTGCTGCCTTCCTGAGAGCCATAAGAACGTTATGAAATTACGTACATGTCAAAAGAGGCCAGCGACAGCTGGAACATGAACCTCTGCAGTGCTGCCCAAACCCAGACTTACCAGCAGCACTGTACAGTCTAAATGAAGACAGACAAGGAGTAGAAGTATCTAAGTGAAGATAGGCAAGGAGTAGAGGTAATCTGGGCTCTTCTACTTCTCAGCTGCTAATAGATTGCGTACCGATCCACTGGCTGGGAAATGCTCTATTTATTTCGCTGTTCAGGCAGTACAGAGAAGTCCTTACGCTGCAGGAACTGAGATACCGCCCAGATTCTTCCTGCACTGAACCACTCCCATGAAAGATCCTGTTTTTAACTCCCAGGGATCGGTCCTCCCCAGGCAGCAGGAGCGGGAGGTGACATTCTGCCTCGCTCTAGGTTACATTTACATCACTTGGATTGCTCACTCCTCAGTCCCCGTTATTACTCTGGTGTGCAGTCCAGTAGCGCTCAGTGACAATGAGTGTCACCAGACTGATAGCGGGAGTCCAACTGAAGTACGTAAAGTAAAAATAGGACTGGCAGGAGAAAGAAAAGGGGCCAGAAATATGATCCTAGGGAAGACACTCTCAGTTTCTGGAAATGAATCTAACTGGCTTGCAAGGATACCTTTTTTTACGGTATTGCTCTTGAGGCCACTTCTGCCAGAGCATCACGCGTCTTGTAGGTCTGTGAAGACCTCTGTTTTATCTACATGAAGGCATGCTTCAGCTAAGCACAGGTCTTGCTCAGTACACTGCATGTTCAGAGCATGGGTTTGCTCCTCCAGAGCTCTCAGGCTGTGATGTGAAATCACCTTCTTTGCCAAACTAATGAAAATGCAGGCACGTTCACTTGCAACAAGGAGAAAAGTAAAGGAAATTTGGTTTGACCCTCCAAAGGATGCTAATAACTTGCTACAACCTTCTGTTTCAGCTAAAGCTATTAAACACCATCAACTCCTGTTTCAGGCCTACAATACACTTCCTGACTTCAGCTATTCTTTGTTTCCTACTATTCAGTTTGGCTAAAGCCAGTTTTCACATTGCTTGAAGCTTTTGTCTGATTCTGCTATGAGAATTACCTCTGCTTCTTTTGCTCTGCATATGTTTATTAAACTTTTATCAGGAAATTAAGGAACCTGCTTTGATTCTAAAAGAGATTGATTTACAAGAAAGGGAAATGGTATGGGGAATTTGTCTTCTTTTTTCCAAGTCGGCTTAAAGAAACAAACAATTAAATAAGCTTAGCAGTGTAAAGTTTCTGTGTTTTTCAGGGGAAGGGGGGGGAGGAATTAAAAAAAAACAAACCCAGCTGACTCAAGGATATATGCCTTCTATATGAAAAGAGTAGGCCTGTTGAGACCTTGACACTTTAGTCCCTATATATCCACACCTTGCAGGCTGGAAAGGTGTATTAAATGCCAGCCTCAAATCACCTGCTTACTAGTTGTGCTTCTCCTCAAGTTTGTTCTTCAAGGTAATGGCAATATCCATTACATCATAGAAAAAAATTACTGTGCTGGGTCTATCAGTAAAAATGTATTGAGGCCATCAGTGTTTTATGGGGGCTTTGACCTGATCTACATCTCTGTGATTGTAAAGATTCAAATCTTTGTGGGCAGTAGCTGTGTGCTGTTACTGTGCTCATGGCATGCAGATGGCATACACAGGCAGTGCTACTACTGCCACTATGCCACCATGGAGGAGCCCAAGTGATGAGGATGCTTGCATTTTTGAGTGCCACCAATTTCTTTATGAGTCAGTGAAACATTGCTCAGGTCCTCACTGGATCTCTCGATTCGTTACCAGTACCTCCAATCAGGCAAACCACTTAAATACACACACCACCTGAAACATGTGAACTGTCCCACTGATATCAATATGCCTACATGCTCTGCCAGGCCAAATCTGAATGTGTATCTATACACGAAAGAGTTACAAAGTAGTGTTCTTCACAGTTTTAACACACAGTATGGAAACTCTCTTTACTGCTTACCCTGTGCTGGCTTAAAACAGGTATTTCCCTGATACCAAGACTGTAAATATAATATTGGTTGAACATACTATGTTCTGTCCCTGTAAGACTTAAAACAGGCATAGAAAAAAGCAGGCATGACCCTTTTTTCTGTTCTGATAAAAGTAATTTGTAAAATTTCCAAACTCATTCAATGTCCTTCAAAAGAGGAAAAGGTATAAAGTATCACAAAGCAACAAGCCATTCTACAGCTTGTCAGATTCGGGACGGGACGTTCAGGATAGGTGAAGCACTACTAACTTTGGAGAAAGCTGTGCTGCATGTTACTGAAAATAAGAAAATGCATGAGCATGCGAGATCATTAGGTTTTGACTTCCACATACTATTTGGAACTTAGCAGCACTTGGAGAACAAAAGCATCACAGCAGCAGGAAAAGAAAGTATAAATTTTAGCAATAAATTCACAACCATTCTGCTAAATCAGTGATAGCAACTAAACATCTAAAAGTTTCCTTGGCCCTTCGAAATACCTTGTTTCCACATCTGCTGATGCTCATCTTCCTGACCACTGCTGCAGCTTATCAGAAAAATAATGAAAAAGCATATGAAGCCGTAGCTATTGAACCAGAGGGAAAGAGCATGGGAGGTGTTGGGACTTAGAGGAGTAAAGCTGCTCTTCTGTCACTCACCTCGCAAACACCAGGAGACTCATTCACCCTCTTAAGAGCACTGTGTAATATCCATCTGGCAAAGGTTTACCTGCAGTTGTATGAAGAAGCTGGTACTTTGCTTCCGAAAAAAACAGATCTTCATGATGCCTAGATGTTCAACTTCCTTACCTATCACTGTTTTCAGTAGCAAATGGTTAGGTGCTGTCAGGTGTGTAGTAAAGGCAAAGCTCATTCAGTGCCAGAGTATTTGTATGAGCCTCAGACTGTAGCATGGGTGACCTCAAAACATAAACATCCAGCAGATCACAGAGTCACAGAATGATAGGGGTTGGAAGGGACCTTGAAAGATCATCTAGTTCAACCCCCCTGCCAGAGCAGGATCACCTAAAGTAGGTCACACAGGAACGCATCCAGGTGGGTTTTGAATGTCTCCAGAGAAGGAGACGCCACAACTTCTCTGGGCAGCCCGTTTCAGTGCTCTGTCACCCTCACCGTGAAAAAGATGATGGGATAAGTTCCATTACAAGTTCAGAGATGGGGTAAGTTCCATCACAAGACAAGAAATCACTTTGACTGACTCTTGTTACGCTGGCAAGCATTTGACAAGGGAACTCCAGGAGTCCTTTCAGGTTGGGGTGCCGCAAGATTAGGCTCTGCCTGTCAACCTTGAACTCTGTCTCCAGAGCTCACTGCTTTTCTGGGGATCGGCCAGATTAGTGGGAACAACACTCACTCCCTTTGCACACAAAAAAGAGATGCCATGAGCACAGATGGCCATGACCACAGTTACTGTGTAAGGCTGGTTAAGTGCAGAAAAATGACAACCAAGTAATTCCAAAGTAAATGAAGCCCTAGACAAGCAAGCAGCACCATTCCACCCTAGTTACTTTTTCAAACTGACCAATGAATTTGCCTTATATTCTCTGCCTTCCTGTGCCTGCTTTCCATAACATGGCAAGAAAAGTGTTCAAGTGTCCTCTTAAAGGAAATTGTGAATCTTATCCTGAGTACTACAGAGCATGCCAGAAAAGCAAACAGTGCTTTAGCAGACAAGGATATTCATGCTGGAAAGTAATGTTGAAGGACTACACTCTTGTAGACAGAGAAGACCACCAGTTCGGTCAGGAGTGACCTTTGCAGTACACATACAAATACCCAAGCAGATTATGAAATTTTACATGATTCCACTACATAGGTCATCGCTGCAGACCACTATTTCACAAACTGAAAATCAATGAGAAAGGTAAAAACCCGGTAATTTGCTACTAATCAGTGAGAGAACAACCTCCTGCTCCTTGCCCATGCTGAATTACTGGTTACACACTGGAAAAGCCTTGGTGATGGGCATCTGTGGAAGTACTCATGAGAAAAATGTGACTGATGCCAATGGGTCAGCACTGTAGTAGCTAGCCATTCTCCAGAGATCTCCTCCCAAAGCACTCGCCTGTCCTGTCTCAACATGGCCCAGCAGAAAGAAAGACTATCAGCTTCGAGGAGATATCTGTGCTCCTCTGAAACACAGCGAAGCTTCCGCCGCTGGTGGGGATATCATGTCAGCCAGTTCCTGGGAAAATGTGTTCATGTTGTCAGAATAAGCAGTGAGAAAATAAAGTGGCTGTTTTCCTCCCTGGAAACTGGGCTGCTGAGAGGTTATTGTGGTTTTCCCACAGAGAAACTTCTTTAAGAAGCTTTCTTCATGTTATTATTTATTTCATATTCTACCACTATTTTAGCAAACAACTGATCGGTCTGTGAGCACGTACATCTGCATTTAGCTGTCCGTCTCTGTGTTTAAAGATGTGCTTGTGGGTAGTACATCCAGTTAAGATTCTCCTCTCCTTAAACTCCCTTTACAAATGATAAAGAGTAAAAAGTGGTTTCAAGATCTCAAGCACCTTCCAAAGGTGCCTGTCTCTCTCCATGCACTACATTCATCAACATGAGCAATGGGGTGAAGTTTTAACTACACTAAAGATAATGGGACTTCTTTTATTTATTCCAGTGGGGTCTGGAGTTCACCAGAAACTTTAAAAAAAGACATTATATGAACATATTTTATATTTTCTACATATAATATAAATACAATGTATATATGTGCTGGTTCTGGCTAGGATAGAGTTACTTTTCTTCATAGTAGCTAGCATGGGGTTTTGTATTTGGAATTTGTGCTGAAAACAGTGTTGGTAACACAGGGATGTTTTTGTCACTACTGAGCAGTGATTGCACAGAGCCAAGGCTGCTTCTGCTTCTCACCCCACCCCACCAGCGAGGAGTCTGGGGGTGCACAAAGAGTTGGGAGGGGACACAGCCAGTACAGCTGACCCCAACTGACCACAGGGATATCCCATACCAGATGGTGTCATACTCGGCATATAGAGCTGGGGGAAGAATAAGGAAGAGGGGACATTCAGAGTGATGGTGTTTGTCTTCCCAAGTAACCATTAAATGAGATGGAGCCCTGCTCTCCTGGGGGTGGCTGAACTCCAGCTGGCCCATGGGAAGTGGGGAATGGATTCCCTGCTTTGCTTTGCTTGAACATGCATTTTTTTCTTTACCTATTAAACTGTCTTTATTCCAACCCATGACTTTTCTCAGGTTTACTGTTCCAATTGTCTCCCCCATTGCACTGGGAATGGGGAGTAAGCGAGCAGCTGTGTGGGGCTTAGTTTCTGGCTGGGGTGAAACCCCAACAACTGTATTATTACATTGCCCTCGGTGCAGGTTTGCAGACTTGCTGTTAAGATAATAAACTGCAGTGAAGTATGAGTTTTTAGAACTTGCTCTACCTTCATCCTTCCTAAATTTAGGCACTAATGGGAAATGGAAATATAGTGACCTTTGGACTCTTTAGCAGTGCATGGAGAGAGACAGGCACCTTGGAGGGTGTTTTACATCTGGAAACCACTTTCTTCTCTTCATCATTTATAAAGGGAGTTTAAGGAGAGAACCTTAACTACGTGTACTAGTCACAAACACAGTCCTGTTAACTGCTACAATTCTTTTTTTTTTGCAAATCTTTGTAACTCGTACTCACCTTTTCCCTCATTTCTACCCAAATATGCTCATTGCTGGCAGTGAGTGGGCAGTGATGCCCAGCTACCTCTCTGTTCCTTTAAAAAAAAATTGCCTCTGCATTTCTCCTGTTAGAAGGTTGTCTTTCTTCCAGAAAATCTTAAGTTACTGATCCTTAAATACAAGGTAACTACTGCTTTAATATTTCATAAAAATCAAGGTATCATTAGTCTACAATTCTGGTCTTGTCATAAACTGCACTAGAACACAGATAGATGGACTTGGACTTCATAAAACAAACAGAGACTATATGGCTGAAGTCTACAGGTGATACTAACCTGATCTTGAGGGAAAAGGGATTTATTTTTTTGTAACATTTGTTTGAATTCCAAAAAGGGATTTCAAAGTTGACAAAGGAAGTTTTGCAATCTGTCTACTAGACTCCCTTAAACTTTTTTTGGAACTGCGTATAAATTCAGCACAGCTGGAGTTTGGACAGGGAATGTGATGCTTTCACCTTCAGCTGTGAGAGCATCTTCTCACTTCTTATCTTTGACGCTGCATTTATCAGTTCCCATTTATTTGAAAATAAAAGTACATGGCCCAGCTAAATAGATGACTACAGACATGCTCCATCCTTGTACAGCCCCACTAACATGCACAGCACAGCTCCTTGACTATCTTGAGTAAAATCAGGTCCTCATTAGAGTGGGGGTAGTGGTACCAAAACTATTTGTCCTTTTGAATTCCAACCTGAGGACATAATTTCTGACAAGAATGATACTGCATAAAATTCAAAGTTTGCTTTTAAACTGTCAAAAGACATTTTAGTAAGAAATCTGCCAGTAAAATATAAAGGGACTAACAGAATTAAAGCTGCCTCCCCAATAAATCAAGTTAAATTAAACAGCATAACTTCTCTTTCATATTCAAAATAGCAAATCCTTTTTAGTCCAAGAAGGGTTTTATTACAGTCTTTTGTCAGGAAAAACAAAGAAAGATGGTAGCTCTGGATCAAAAAGCTCAAAAACCCAATTGCTAATGTAGATTTCATCCTGTTGTCTGCTTATTGCAAGAGTACTTGAGAGAGGGAAATACAAAATTATCTTAGAACGGTATCTCTCTTTGGTTTTCCAGAGATCACAAGTTTGATGGAATCATCCAAGTTCATTTTTATTTTATTCTCTCCATTGTTTACAATGCAACAAAATTAAAACTCTCATTGGGAACCTAATGGGCAGACCATTCAACTATATACAGTTGCCCCTTTTCCTCCTAGAGATTTCTGGATTTCAATACTTTTGTTTATTTGTTTGCTTCAGACATCCATACTCTCTGCAACAGAAGGTGATATTTCTATCCACACAGTGGGCCAACAATTCTAAAATCAATACAATTTGTTCTTAAGTTTTTCTACCATATAGTCTGAATTCTGCTGGATTTATCAGAAGCAAAAAGTATTTGTCTCCTCTGAATCTGAGATAGTGTCCAATAAATTCTAACAAAAGGAACATCCATGCTGAATGGTTGGCTCTGTCCCCATGGCCATCAAATGAACATTTTCCTATGGAGTTATGAGTCATGTTCATCATGTTAAGCAAGAAGGCAGTGCATAAGGCTTTAATAATACTGCGAGCTTAAATGCAAACACATTTTTTTTAGAAAGAAGCTTTCATTAGAACAGATGCCATTATTATCTGTAATGTTATGGACATTCAGAAATTCCATGTCTGCAGACTCCGAATTAACGTGCAAGAAAATTGTTTTTCAGAACTCTTAAACCCCACTTGGTCCTCGTATAAACTGGCACCCACAATGGATCGAGTTTTTATTCTCCCACTCCTACACTAGTCTTGGAAGAAATATTGGAAACAGAACTGTCTGTTGTGGGTAGTTGAAGTCAAAACATTTGAATATTCTTGTCCTTTAAATCTAAACCCCACAGCTGGATGCTAATATGACGCAAAGACTCAACATCATTTCATTTAAATGCTGTTATGTAAAAGCAAGGTGTTGTGTCTAAGGTACATGCATCATCAGTGGAGGGAAACATGCCCTATGAGAGCACTATGATTGGGCCTAAACTCTGTGATGAGAATCTGCCTCCATATATCTATCTCTATATGTGCATATTTATATATTTATTTCTTAATCGATGTATTTAAACTTAGATATTTATCCATTTTCTCAGGATTTTTAACAATATCTGAAAACAGAGAAAGAAGCTCTACATTAAATTTCACTTAATTCCTTGTTTCAGAAAAGAGCACCTGACTGAGCTCTGCTTTTCTCTTGTTTTATCGGACTCTGGTCCCTGCAGGTTGATGCTGGCTGTCACACCAAAGTGACAGCCCTCCCATCAGAAATTATCAGGGGGCGATGCCTACTTTCCTTCCAGGAGGTTCTCAGGTGTGGAGATGGGAGGTGCTCTGCCTAGCCTAGCGCTCTGTGTGCCTTACACCGCGCTCGGCACAACAGGAATGGGCCATAACCCTGGAGGGTTAAATGAAACAGCAAACTGCTTTTCAAAAGCCCTCTCCTTTTATTAGAAAGCGGCAGAAATTATAAATGGCTTTAAAACAGCTAACTAAATACTCTCCTCCCTAATGCCTGCAGAAGAGTGTTGTGGTATTTGTCAACATCTGACTAAAAATTCCAGACTTTTCCTTAAATTGCCCTTAACTGTATTAGCTTTAAGTGGAAGACATGAATACGTAGCTGTTTAAAACTTGGTACAAAAGCTCTGCATCCTTACATCTGTAACCAAGTACTGGATTTTAATTTTTTTAAAATTTTTTTTCCAGGGAGAAAAAAGCCTCTTATGCAACAAAGAGCAGATAGACACCACTTGTTTAAAACAAAATAATAATTATGTTCTGGATGGTAGACCAGGCACAGGCTTTTCTTCCTGGCACATCACCGTAGGAAAAAACTGCAATCTGGCTGCAGATGTGCCTGAATGGTCTGTGCTAGTCCCAAAGGGCTTTGCAGGGCTGGCTGCAAGGCCCACCCCCATCCTGAACAAGAAGCAAGGAAGCACCGAGAAGTACAAATTGCAGAAGAACTGGGTCCTTCCTCTGCTGCTTCCAAATTCAGTAAAGTCTGTGCAGACGTGACCGCAGGTACTTTGAGAAGCTTTGAACTCTGAAGAGCTAAAAGGCTGTAATTTAGTCATACTCTGGAAACCACAAATACTCCATTGGGAAATGGGAAGAGCAAGGCTGAACTTCAGGCACCTTCATGTCAATCCCCAGCTCATTGGGGAATGAATGAGAGAAAAAAAAAATCAGTCAGATTTCTACCCTGCTTGTTGTGTGTCATCACACATAAATAAAGACTGTGGGGGACAAGACCAGGAGAATTGTCCAGTGAAGGACAATAGATACAACGGTGAGGCACAACAGCCATATAATCATCAGTGTGACTCCTGGAAAGTTCCCAGGTAGACCGATGCTGTTTCTCCCTTACTAGATTCCCTCCTTACCTCCTTACATGACCAGCCAACTTCACAAGCAACTTCACAACTTCACAATTCCCCTCAAGGAATGGGACCCCTGCTGCATGTTCTGCCCCTGCCAAGGTGATGCATGAGGGTGGTTGTATGAGGCAGAAACCCCTTCCTTCCCGCTTCCTGCTGAAGGAATTGGAACAGGAAGGAAATTCTGGTCATTTTACCAGATCGTGCTTCCTCCAGCATGGAGCTGCCAACTCCATTTGTTGTCCACGGACCTCAGATTCAGTGAGGCCTCCTCCATCCCTCTCTGAACAGAAATGTAGTCATTCACACCACTCCTCTGGAAACCTCCCAGCACTTAGCTTCTATTTGGTAGCTAATTTGAAGATAAACCGTAAGTAAAGTCAAGGTCACTGATAAGTTTGGTATGAAGTTGCTCTGCGTGTGTAGTTTTTATAAAAGGATCTGAACTGGGTCTCTCCCTCTTGCCAGGATCCCTACCCTCCTGCTGCCTGCACCATGGATCTGCTGCAGAGGAAGCTGTGCAGATGCTTTGTGTTGCACATCAAGGGAACATGTCTCCTGCTTCTCACAAGCAAGGGTTATTTTTAAAATGTGCTATGGGAAGTATTTGAATGCAGACAACACTGAGGCCTTTTAGAGAGCTGCTTACAGAGCAGATTCCTCGTTCTCTGTCTAATCATTTCTATTTCACAGCTGACTGATTTGTCCCCGGTTTCCGTGCTATTGCACCTCATAGTCAAGTGGTAAGAAACGTGTTAAATGCTGGGTAAAAAAGCACAAGGTTCTGAACCTAGAAAAATGCAATGGCTCTGAACAAAATCAGGCTAAGCCCGAACCATCCTCCTGCCTTTACAACACTCCTGAACAGTTTTTTTTCTCTGACTTTCAGTACCTGACTGAGACTGGGGACTCCTGTTATACAAGCGTGTTTTTTACACTCTGCCTGGATCATTTACAGCTGAAGTAACAAAGGCAGATGATGGATGACAGGAGGGGTCCACAGACTGATAGCTAAGGCAGGAACTGAATCTGTGTGTCCTCACCCCAACCCAAGCCTGTCCCCTAGGTAATGGGTCTGAACTTTATCGCTACGTCTAATAGGCTGAACCTGAAAGTGGTGTCCAAATAAACTCAAATTGTGGCAATATTCTTCCCTCTACTTTTCAGGTTGGACCTATCCATTAAATACTTAAAAAACCCAAAGTAATTCTTATTTATTCCTGTAACAAAACAGAAAAATGTTGCTTTACGATGTCCACCTTTTAAAAAAAAATGGTCCTGGCTTTATGATGCAAAATAGACCCTGCCTGGTTAACATAAAATTAATTTTGATACACTGTTGTGTCTTGATGTGCCTACGTGCACTACCAGGAGCTCTCTTGCTGACACAGAGGCGGTATGGGTATTCTGGCTGTTTGCTGGTTTTCAATGAATGAGCTGGTCCACAACTATTTCGCAAGGACAAACCAAAAAAGCTTGATTTATCCATTCCTACAGTTCTTACTTTTTAACTTTCTTTTGGATGACTGGATGTAACAAACTTTCTTAATCATTGCCCCTGTGGGAGGCAGAGAGGGAAGGATGGGCTTTGTACGCTTCAGTTTCTTTTAAGTCCGTTAGGAGTTTTTTCCATCAGTGGTCTCCCTCTTTTCCCAGAAGGATCTGTCTTTGCCTAGTTAAGTTTGTGGACACCCGGATTCTGACTTGCTTAGGGGCTATGACTCATCCTCAGAAGGTTTGGTTGCTTTGGGGACTTCTTCTGTTGATGTACGCAACACGCCATGGTGCAGTCTCATTCTTCAGCTCTTGCATTCCTTTCTACTCAGCTGCTACTCCATGGGTAGAAGAAAGAAGAATTGCTCTTTCTTTTTAAAAATCAACCATTGTGGTGAAAGATCTGTACTATTATGTACACAGGGTTTTTTTTCCCATACAAATAAAAACTTTAATCTTTTTCATTCTAGACTGCAAAACTGACAGTAGTTCCTTAAATATACAGCCCTCTCTGAAGGATAATTCTTAGTGCTGATCCAGCACAATGGCTAGTCACATTCAGCACCTTCAAATTGTGTTGAAGGCAGTGGAATTGGAGGTTACTTGGGACCTCACTATATTGTCTGCACACAGCGTGAATCATTTTACTGACATACATTCAGGAACCAGAGTCCAACCTTTTTATTCTCTAGAAACAATGCAATTTTTCTCTTTTTCAATACGGG
The DNA here is from genome assembly GCA_013400835.1 of Zapornia atra. Classification (NCBI taxonomy): domain Eukaryota; kingdom Metazoa; phylum Chordata; class Aves; order Gruiformes; family Rallidae; genus Zapornia; species Zapornia atra. The sequence continues at coordinate 205,888 of VZTU01018942.1, forward strand.
GTCTTCCTGACCAACAAACATGGTGAACTGCACACACTCTGACTCTGCTGGACACTAAATAAGCCAGTTAGTGACTTAGTCACTCACTATGGCTGGGTGACTCCTGTTTTTCCTAGCTTCTGCCAAGTCCAGGTGACAGCATCCTCAATTTCACATGCATGGTACAAAACCTGACTGTTAAAAAAAAATCAGGTCTGTGATTTTTCTGACCAAACTGACTTTAGGCAAAAAATCTCCACGGACCCTGATTTGCCAAAACAGTCAAACTCTGATTTAGAAACCTGACAAAAAAAATTGGACAAGGGCACAAGGGAAAGGAAAATACTAAGGCAAACAAAACAAGGAAACAAACCCAAACGACCATTGGGACCTCTGATTTTGCACCCACTTGTCTCAGGGAGGGTGATCTGTCCCACAGGTTGTGTCCAGCGGCTCGTCTAGCCCAGACTGCACTGGTTTGGTGCCACCTCTATACATGCCCGAGGGAAGGAAAATCCCTCTTGCCGGTGTTACATAAGGTCACCAACTTTCCCCTCCCTCTCCCCCCGCTCCCAGGCGGGATGTCCCGGCTGCAGAGCTGACCTGCCGGCACACGGCTGCAGGAGACACGCGTCGGGGTGGCCCTTTCCACGGAGGGCTGCCGCAAGACCCCGCCCCGGCGGGACGCAGCCCCGCAGTGCCCCGGCCCGGTGAGCCCCCGACGGGGAGAGCAGCCCGCTGGAGGATGCAGCCCCACCGCGCTGCAGCGCGACCCGTCTCTGCAAAGAGCTCCGGCGGACTGCCCTGGCCCGCTGCCCGCCTCTCTCCTGTACCCTCTCTCTTTTGTCTAAAAAAAAAAGCCCACAACCAACCCAACCCATAAATAAATTACGACTTCCCCCCATCCCTCCCCCAGCCCTTTCCTTCTTGGAGCAGGTGGAGGAAAGCTGTGCGCGGGCTGCTGTGGCATTGGCAGTGGCCGCGTAGTACTCTGCCTCGGCAGGACAAGCAGCTGCCCCGAACAGGCATCGCCCCTCGCCCCGTCCCGCCTCGGCCCCCTCACCTTGACCACGTCGTCGTTGAGGTGCTTGGGGTCTCGGTTGACCAGGTCGATCTCTTTGGTGTGCACGTCGTGCACCGCCTTCTCGCTCAGCTCATCTGCCATCATCTTGTTGTTGGGCTTGTAGATGTTGCCCTGCTCCCTGATGGGCCCCGTGTAGAGAAAGTCCTGCAGAGAGGGAGAAGCGGGCGGGAGGGGAGAGCCGAGGAGGGCAGGGCAGGGCAGCGCCGCGCAGGAGGGCGGGCTGGGGGAGGCGGCCCCGGGTCCCGCGGGGAGCGCGGAGCGGCGGGAGCCTCGCTGCGGGGCGGCTCTCGCCCCGGCTATTTAACCGCGGCCGCGGGGCGCACACCACACCCCCGC
>VZTU01018942.1:208564-224159 GCA_013400835.1 Zapornia atra
CCCCCCCGCCCCGTGCATTGACAATAGTTTACACATAGTCACCGCTGCCCCAGGAACAATTGTGGAAACTTGGACATCCTTGGGATGAAGAAAAAGAGATTTTTCTCAACTGGTTCATTTCAAAACTATGCAAATATTTAACAGTCCTGCACTTAAACTGTGCCGTATTTTTCCCGGGAGGAGACTGACCCATGCATGTCTGCCATGTACATTAACCACCAGCCTTACTTTTAAAGAGGAGTGGTGGGACACTGACATTGTCCCACACTCTGTTCTCAAGGTCCTTTATAAGCTCAGGGGCATACCTTGATAGAAAAATCTGTAAGGATTCATCACTGTCTTCAAGACGGTTCAGGTTAGGGTTGCAATGGCACTATACATCTATAAACCATGAATTACATTTTGCCCTATTTTTGTTTGTGCTTTCTGTTAAGAAATCAGAGCACGGTGAAAGATTTATAACATTAACAGACAAATAGTGACCTTAGCATTATGCCATTTAGCACAGAATTGCAGCAACAGAAGTAGAAACATCTTAACTGTGGTGTGTTTAGCTGTTTCCACAGAGAAATGACCTCGAAAAGGCCGCTGGCTAAGATGGATGTAGGCTCCACAGATGTAAATAATTGCACCTGCTCAAAAGGCACTCCACAAATTACTGATATGGTCATCAGTTAGCAGTGAGCTTTCTTTAAACGTTTATATTGCTTATAAACTTTAGGATAAATGCTTTGGATGGATGTTTTCCAACTTTCCGAGTTAGCTGCAATTTTTAAAAGTAACTTTTTTATTGGTGCAATAATTCACTTAGGCCATCATTAAAGTATCTTTGGCTGTCCAAGCATTTGAGTGTGTGTGTGTAAGGTCAAATGGGTGGACTGAAGGATGCAGTCTCTGCAATTTTTCAACCCATCTGAAAAAAAAACCCATTTGTTTTCATACCTAGGAAAGTTTTTCAATTCGTTAGCATCCTGCACATAGATCAAAATATTTTCACCCATCCTTCAGTGTATCTCAAGGATGACTAAAAAAAAAACCGAGATATATGTGTTAATTTGAAATGCTGACTTGGTCCTTGAATGGTTTCTGCAGAACCATAGCCCTCTTTAAAAGAAATTTCTGAATCATGCAGCACTACTGCTAGTGGAAGCTAGTGGAACTTATAAACTTTAGGAGATGAATCCCAGAATGGGATGAACCATCACATCTGATGAACCTTAGAAGTGCTCACTTGAGCTTAAATCCCAAGAAGAAAGCCTACAGAGAAAAGGGGTATGGGCATTCCCAAGTTGTAAGAGTGAGGAAGTCACACCTGTGGAGGTGGACAGGGATGAAGCCATGGCCCATTGCCTCTGGCAATGTTGTATAAGAAATCCACACAAATGTAACAGTCAGAGACTTGGTGCAGGAGCTGTGCAAGGAGCCCCCAGTATATACAGAGGGGCAGTATGGCTCCACTGGAAAGGACCTGGTAAAGGCTTGCAGGACTCTTCTGAAAGCACAGAGGCTGTGGTCCCCTCTTATTTACCATAAATGGATTATCCAAAAGTGGCCTATAATTGCCAGGGGTTGTAGACACCCAAGCTGGCCTTGGAAAGGCCACCCAAGCTGTCTTCTCATCAAGCCAGGCTGTGTCTTTAGTAGCCCAGGTCAGTCGTTGAACAGAAATATATGGTGCTTTGGCTGGACACCTCACTGCCTGTCTTCATCATACCAGCCTTAAGTATTCCATGCCAAATTTTTAAAAACTTTTTCTGTGCTCTAAAGCCTGGCTTTAACTGAACTTTCAAACCTCAGGATTACCTTAATTGACAGCTAGCTCTAAACATGGAGCAAAGTGAGTGAAAGATATGAGCTGTTCTTCATGCTTTGAGAAGAGGAAAGGTTTTGGTATGGGTAGAAAATGTATCTTCCCAGAAGTCAGTGCAAAAAAAAAAAAAAAAAATTAAAAAAATGGATTGTATAGAATTCCTCAAAAAACCCATCAGAAAATGAGTCATGAAATTGAATCGAATGTGTATGACTGCTCACTGAGTGTCTGGTATCAAACCATCTCCCTTCCCTTCCACTCCTCACTCTCCCTCTTTTTTAAAAAAAATCTGTAATTATTCCAATTATGGTATTAACAATACTCCTGATATACTCTAATGGCAGCGAGTTCATAATCAGCCCTGGGAAGCTGTCCTCTTGGTGTATAGTCTCAGCAGCAGTGAGGCTGTCAGGTAACAGAGGATGCCAGTGAAGAGCCTGCCGGATGCAGGGCACTTACAAACCTGAAGCTCAGGAGATGAAGATCATTGGGGTTTTTTAAGTGTCTCCTGTTCATCTGCTTAAGTGCATCTTTTCATGTGCATTTTTTTGATGGGTGAAAGCCTGAGCTGTCAGAACTGTTGGTAGTGTGCTTTTGTCAGCCGTGCTGCTGTCCTCACACTGCTGCGGGGTAAACAAGCATTGGCACAGGTTCAACATGTAGGCCAATGTTTTGCTCATTCCATGACTTTTCAGACTTGCAGCCTGTGGTGCTCATCCTGTCCTCAGTTTCTGGAGGATTTCTGTGTTTTAAATGGTAAGTCACCGAGTCAGAACTTTTCGGGTGCCCCTCACCACCGGTGTATAGCATCGCACTTTCATGTATTCATTTGTTATTTGGCCTGCTCTTTGCATCCAGGGAGTAGTTATACCAGAAGAGATGGTGAGATCGCCTCACGCTCCTTCTTTCTTATGACCTCTGGCTAGGAGCAATTTCCTTTTATATGGAAGCGCTGCTCCTGTGACACATTTCACAGTAGCCTGAGGGCTAGATGAAGTAATCCAACACTTGAGACACCCACAATCAATTTTTGCCTGCCTGAGGTGTGCCAGCACATTTGGACCCGCTCCTGTGAAAGGCGTATTTTGGGAAGTGCCCTATTCTAATGATGGGCGGTGAGTGTATTTTGAGGGGTCCAAGCCAATCTCTGCCCTCTTTTTGTGATTCTGATTGGGTTTAGATGCAAGTAAGATGGTATGTTGCTCAAACAAGGGCAGTTCTGGGCATGACCAAAGCAAAATTGTAGGTACTGAAGGGAGGTTTATGAAAGGAAGATGCCTTCTGAGTTGAGACATGTTGCAGGTAGGGTGGCAGCTGGGCAAGGATTATGATTTTGGATTTAAATGCCTGACTCTCATCTCAATCCTGCGGTAGGTGTGTACATCTTTTGTTGGAGCTAGTCCCCATAGGTCTCGATCAAGATAGCTTGTAACCATTTTGGCTGGAGGGGCAAATCAAAAGCCTCAATTCTGCCAGACCTTGCGCAAGTCAAGTCACTCTTTTGTCAACCTTTTTCAATATCAAATTCTTTGGCAAATACTGAGCTGAACCATGAGTGCTGATCAATGTCAACACTCTTCTGTACCATTCTGCCAGTCCTGACATACTATTAACTGTTCAGGTGTTTTACAGAAATATCATACCATGAGAGCTAGTCTCGTTAATGGGACTTAAACACCCAACTCTTGAGGTTTATGATGGGACTTCCTGTCACCAAGCTTCACTGCCTAAGTGATTCATGGCCAGTTCTAGCTTATAGTTGTAGCATAGTGATAGCTGTGATAGTATAAAGTAAAAAACAAAGTGAGTTCGGTAGAAAGGGTGAAAAAACAGCTCTTATTAACCTGAGGCAGTTGGAAAAATAGAAAAGCTTTCCTCAAAGTTTGAAATAAAAGGGTGAATCTCTAAACTGTATTCCTGTCAAGTATCTATAATAGGATCTGCTTCAGTGCCTTGTGAAGAGGTCCTTCTTTCACTTGATTGGAGTTGGAGGGGCAAGCCTGACAACAAACAAGACTGGACATCTAACACTGGTGAACCTCAACCCTGGCCTCAAGTTGTGAAAGAAGCATGTAAAGAAGAACCTACCCCACTACTTACATGAAGGGCTAGTTGCTTCCATAGGCCTGCCCAGTTTCTGCAGCAAATATAACTTCTTACGTAGCAGAGGGAGTCAAGCCAAGCCAAACGTTTTGCACTCATCAGTGCAGTGAGTATTCTCTGGAAGATGATTCAGAGCAGGAACCTATCTTAGCTCCTCTGAATTGCCTCTAGAGAAGACATTTTCTTTTTTGTTGCAATAAACTTAGGAAGATTAGTGTCACCAGGCTAAAATTAACCTTTATTGATTCTCCCCTCAGTTGTAAATCCCTGCATGAAGAAAGCACCTCAGTTTTTAAGGCATAGCTGCTGATCTTTGGCTCGGATTTTCATGAGCACAGTGTATGAAAAGAGAACACCAGTGGAGTGTCTGGTGTCTGACCTTGTTCCATTTGCATTTTTATTTAAAAAAAACTCAAAACAACACACCCAAACACATGTATTTTTCCATGTATTTTTAAAAGAGAGTTAATACAGGTTAACAGCAATAGTTTCATCTCTGCATGTGGGGGAACGATCACGCCCTGTAAAAATAATGGACTTACCGTTCTTTGGCTTCCACCAAAGAGGAGTGTGTGGTCTGAGGTCCCAGAGCTGCAGGGATGTTCTGAACTTTTCAGTCAGTGTGAACTTTTAGGATAGGTGGGAAAAGGCTCTTCATTTACTAATAAGCCAAAGTTTCAGTTGAGAATTTGTTCCAGTTTTTACACAAATATGAAAGTTTCTAAAGTCAGGTTAGAAGGATTTTTTGGAACAGGTCTCATAAGGAGGCAGGTTAGATTTCTCTCTGAATTAAATAAAAATAAAAATCCATAAACACAAATCTGGGGTTAGTTCTGGATGTTAGTGGCGATTTTCATGAAAAACAAGATGCTGAAATATTTTGTGTGACAGAATTGAACCTCCAGCTCATGATTAGAAATCTAAGGTCTGCTGTAACAAGAGGCAGGCTGGAGTTGGAACATCTCGCACTTCTTATTTATTTATCCCAGTAACTCTACTGTGATGATGGGAAGTTTAGCATTGTTAAGGGAAATAACACTTCCCACATTCCTCAAAAGGGAAGAAGATGCATCGATGAACTGAATCAGGTGTAAATTTTCCTACATTTGGTGCAGACAATGAGACCAAGTTTCTTGACTCCTTCTTGACTAAATTCTCATTCGTCAGCTGCTGTTAAAGAATCAGCTGGGATGGTTTGTCCACATTTCAAAAGAACTGAGATGAACATGAGGAACCTACCCCTATATAAAATTTTCTTGTAGTAAAAGCATATCTCTTCCAGAGAAATGCACTGTTATAAAATACATAAGAAACTAACAACTTTAATTAAAAGCTTGCTTGAGTCTTCTAACAGCTGGAGAAAGGGTGGCAAGAACTAATTAATAACAAGTCTAAATCAAAGTAAGAAGAAACAAAACCATTCTAGTTGATTGTCTGTGGTAGCTAGACCTAGATGACTTCAGTAGCCTTTTCAAAACTGCATATATCCAGGAGTGCATGACCTAAAATGATACATTTTTCTCCAGGGAATGGCCTCATTCACAAAGTCTGGATCCAGACCTGAGTTTCTGGAAGCTTTTATAGGATTCCTTGGACACAAGGTCTAGTACTGCTTGATTTATGTATTATTTTTTTTTAATAAAACCATCAAGGGGTCATTTTTCTGTGGAAAATATATTTGTAAAAATCCTTGGATGTTCTAAAAGAAAATAACTGAAAAGATTTCAAGCCTACCCTGACTGATTTTTATTTTCAAAAGAGATATTTCCTTTTTTAACATAACAAAGGTATTTTGAAGAACACATCTGAACAGCAAGCTAACTTCTTGCAGAAGGAAAAAAAAACTCCAACTCCAGAGAAGTTTCCAGAACGCTAATCATTAAGATCCAGTTTTTTCAAAAGCCATATGAATCCCTCTCTAAATGGCACAAATGGTAAAAATATTTGTAATGTAGAAAGATATTCTTAATGCACAAAGAATACACAGTGTCAGCTAGCTTCTGCAGGCCAATAAGCAAGAAAAGGGAAAGTCTGCAGCTCATCTGTAAATAAAGCATGCGCCTGCAAAAAGGATTAAGCATTTTTTTTGAATGCAGGACCAAATTCAGCACCGACAGACCTGCTTAGGAGAAAGCAGTCATTTTGTGGGGGCTTAAATACATACAGAGATACATAATTTTCTACTATAAATAAGTTAAATGCAGTTGATAATAGTAGAACCATATTGATGCTCATCCATTTCTTTTCCCTCTCCCATATTTTGGACAACTGCATAGTATTCTATGCTGCTTGGCATTTCCAGAGCTTTCTAAAAAGCTGAAAAACCTGAGAAAATTGACTTAAAATAGGAAAAAGTTGTTGTTTCATTATTTTATTATATACCTCTTGTTTGATAAGAAATCTGTCACATCATTTTAGAAAATAACATTCTGAATCATACAAACATTTTACAATTGCAACTCGTCATCTGTATTTAAAGAAATCAGCAGCATAAGCCCATCAGAAGGCTAATGTAATTTTACTGTACCTCTGCATATGTTCTGTGACGCTGGTTTATAAAGCCTTATTAGGTGCAGAAGGAAGAAAGGCTTGTTTATGGGTTAGGCTTTATAAAGTAGTGAATAGGCAACATGGAGAGTCAAGTCGATAGGTGCGGAGAATTAGACAGAGATACCGGTGACACTCACTTGCCTTCTGAAGGAGCTTGCTACCTACTTAAAGTGCCAACATAGTGTCTTATCTTTTTAAATATCACAATGTTCACACTGGTAATACACAGAAATAGGCATGGCTGCATTTACTACAACCCATTTTTAATAAAAACCATTTCTTATAAACAGATATTTCCAACTCTTTTGCATAGCCTTGAATAAAAGCACTTAGAATCTTTGCTTTCACAAGCAACCAGAAATAATGAATATAATAGAATTGCACAGCAACACTTCAAAATCTGCATAGTAACTGACATTTTAGTTATCCAAAGTATTTTTTTGCAATGTCTCTCTCACTCTTGCTGCCTAGTAAGTTGGTTAGAATTCAAATACTGTAGAAACAATGCTTCAAAGAAATGCAAGTGCCATTTACAAAGGTACAAAATATACAGCAAAGTTAACCTCTCATTAAATAAAATATACAGATTAGCTGATGCTCCAAATTATTAGCCAACACCTTATTTTAAGGGATGAACTTTTAAGGGAGCTCTCTCCCATCCCAGTATAGGAGAATTACACAACAGTAATGCTTATGCAATGAGTCACGTTCATGTTAATTGCTGATAACAAAGGACTGGGTTTACCGTTCTTCATAGTGAGGGCCAAAAATGATCCCTGGAGGAACTGCAGTAAAGTCAGTGTGAAACCCCAGAGAGATCAGTTCCACTGAAGGACCTGCAGCCTACTCATCGAAATATTTATAGTAGTAACGCCAATCATTATCACTGTGGTGGCTGTTAAGCCCCCAGGAGAATTCTCCTGCAATCTAACAATCAAAGTACCATTAAAATAAAGTGTCGCCAACGTCCGCCGCGTCCTCTCTGTTGTTAAACCAGCCAGCTATGAAAGCTGCCTACTTGTTCTTAACACTGACCTCTCCCTGATAATAAATGAGTTTTAGAGAAAATAGCATGTTCCCACTTAAACCAGCCATCGTAGTTTAACAGTTTGGAATGAACGGCAAGTGCTTGCATGTTAGGTTAGCAAAGAGGTATAACATCAGCTACGATTACAGCGGAGTCACATCCCTGTCATTCACTCTTGGTCCAGGCGGATATTAACCATGGCAAAGCATCGGCCAATGCTGTGAAAGAATGGCACGACGAAAACATCTGTCAGGCTCTTCCAGACAGTTTGCACTGAAGGCAAAACCATCAGACAGGTCTTCACGAAAGGCACCACGATCCTGTGGAAGAGAAAATGCAAAGTTTGAAGACTGCTGCTGCCGTTAACGGGGAAATCAGGATAACCAAACACAAGCGTGAAATGTTATGGAAGAGGAAGTCACTTTTATAACTCTAAATTTTACACTCTAACACTCATTCCTCATTGATTTCGTTGTCTCACAGCCTCATGCCTGCACATGCAGAAGCACCACAGTGTATGTGGTCCTCTGGCCAGCTTCATTGGTGTGCAACAGAGCGTATGGGAGATGCCAGCTTACTTTTCATCATGTCTTTTGCTCCTCCTCAGTTGGCAACGCTGAGCTAACTCTGGGACCTGTCTTTTACAGGTGTGAACTTCTGTTGCTGGAAGGGCTGGTGTATGTAATACATTGCAACCTCGATACCACCCCACTGCAGCTGAGGAACAGAGACATCTGCTAACTAAGGACTCATCTGCACTGTGGGTGTATCTGAGCATGGGTCTTCGAGGCTTAACAGAAATGCCACATTCCCCAGTCTGACTGACTGGGAATGGTGGTCTTTACAGCCTGTTTCTCTAGACTCCTCAACACATCTCTGGAGCCCTCAACACAAGAAGGACATGGACCTCTTGAAGTGGGTCCAAACCAGAGCCACAAGGATGATCAGAGTGCTGGAGCACTCTCCTATGAGGACAGGCTGAAAGAGTTGTGGTTATTCAGCCTGGAAAAAAGAAGGCTCATGGGATACCTTATAGCAGCCTTCCAGTACCTGAAGTAGCATACAGGAAAGCTGGGGAAGGACTGTTTACAAGGGCAGGTAGTGATAGGATAAGGGGCAGTGATTTTAGACTAGAGCAAGGTAGGTTTACATTAGCCATTAGGAAGAAGTTTTTCACTATGAGGGTGGTGAGACACTGGCAGAGGTTGCCCAGAGAGGTAGTGGAGGCCCAGTTCCTGAAGACATTCCAGGTCAAGCCTGATGAAGTGCTGAGCAATCTCTGATCTAGTTAAGGTGCCCCTGCTTACTGCAGGGGACTTGGACTAGATGGCATTTAAAGGTCCTTTCCAACCGAACACATTCTATGATTGTATGACTCTTGCTCTGTTGTCTCTTTGGGTGTTTCTTTTCTCTGTCTCGCTCACACACACATACACAGAGGCACACGTGCATGTTGCCATTCCTCTCTCATTCCTACCAATAAAACCTTACTGTTAAAAGTTGATATGATAAAACAGGAAAAAGTAAAGCAATATCCAGTTACATTGGATTACTGCAGTACAGACACATGCTCGACTTAACAAAAATGGGATCTTACTGATACTGTAAAGCCTTTCAATTGTGGATGACAAACTAATGTAGAATGAGATCAAAACTCCTGTTCAGGGGAAAGATCTTTTTATTCACTTCAGGGTACGTAATTGAAGGTATTGTGCTTTCAGCTCCTGAGCCCTGGTAACTATCTGGGGCCACTCTCCCTATGTGCAAACTCCAAAGCGATGTCATTAGTGGTGGCTTTCGCTAGTCAGGAACAACGGGGACCAGCCAGAAGTGCACATCTGGGCAGTTAGTTTGTGAGGGTTGGCACATACATGGTAACTGACTGCTCTAAGTTATTCTCCTTTCTTAATCACTTACAAGGCCAACCCCCCCGTCATTTCACTAAGCTGCATGTTCTTATTTGGATGCAAACAAAATGTATAAATAATTTATGTAATACTGAAGTGGTACTAGAGTGAGGTTTAAAAAAAACCCCTTTGTGCCATATATAATACATTTATTTCCCAAATTAGGTATAAGATGCTTCTCTTGATAAAGATGATAAGCTTTGTTCTAGTTTGCTGATGCATTCAAAATTTAAGATCTGAGTCCTGAGTCCACATCATTCCATTGCAGAACTCTTACTGACTTTGGTTGGGACAACAGGAAATATTTCATTTACTATTTCAACATAGGTCTGAAAACTTCCTAAGTATTCCATATTTCCAATGAGTACTCCTCAGAATAACAAAGTAGAAAACAACTTTGGACATTTAAAACCAGTTGAAGCTTAGAAATGTAGAGTCAAAACTAATTATTTGCAGTTTCTCTAACTGGATTCTCAGCTTTCATCACACAATGCAAGCTGTGCATCTGTGCTGCGCTCTAAGCTAACTCAGATGGATTTAAACAAGAATAGTTTTTCTAAAACCTTCTCTTCTTTTGTCACTGCTGAAACAGCTAGTAATATACACACCATATAGAACTGTGGGCACTACTGGAATAATGTCTCTCTAGTTTTAAACGCTGTAAACCATGTGTTTTATAGCCACCTATAGTATCAATGCATACAGAATAAATAATTTCTGTGGGGAAAAAGTAGGGCTTCACATGTTAGAATACAGTTGATAAACATCAGTAATGCAAAGGGGAAAAAAAAATTGGTATTTCTCCAAGCAACTCGGGGAAAACACCAGCTTGTGTTGACTTCACCCCTTTTCCATTTCAATCAGTTTGCAAAGGCCATGTCACTGCTCCATTACTGCCACCTAAAACTAATTTGGCCTTTTTTCTTTTTTTTTTTTTTTTAAAAATCTAACTGAATTGCAGAGAAGCAGAAAAGCCCACATTTCTATTGGACCCTCTGGTGATAGGATCACACAGCACACAAACTAAACAAATATCACACTATGCAAAATTTTCACAGAAAGATGTAGTGACTCACCAGGATGACATTAGTGAAGGCTAGAAAAGTAATGATCATGCTACTTGTAACTACAGTGGGCATTATTAACACTGTACCAGAACTCAAACTCTTTTGATAATGTTAAATACAGTAAATTTAAAAAAAAAAAAGTTTTGGTGATTTTTTTTAATAATAAAACATTTCAACATTTCAACATTTTCTATCCAATTTTATGGTAAATACATGCAGAAAAAAGTGCAAGGTGTCCCCATGGGAGATGTGAAACATGCTGGCAACCAAACTTAATCAATGCAGGTAACTTCCAATTTTAAAATAGAAGTCAGTCCATTCAAACAAGCTTTTCTCAAGGAAAATCCTTTGCACTCAAGGGACCACTAAAAAGTAATTTTGGATGTTTACAATGTCTGTCTGTGTCTATATATATGTATCTACATGTATATAAGAACACATCTTGTTCTGTACAGGACATGTTATCCCACCATGTGGCATTTCCAGATCACCAGTAGGTGAGATGTGCCTTCCATGGAGTGACCAGGCACACTTCAAAAATAAATAACCAAGGGCCATTAGAAGCTATGCATTTGTTTTTGTGTGACCTGTCAAATAAACATTAACATATACATCCTTTGCTTGCGATGCTGTGGGTTTACTCCAGTCTGCACTTCTATTCACTGCTTGCTTGAGTAATGTCTAGCAGTGGAAGTCAAGTTGGCCTGTCAACATTTGCTGTGCTACTGGTACTACTGGTGTTACCACTTGGTACAGCACTGGGAAAAAAATCAAAGCTATGCTGAGTTTGGTATCTAAGTGGAAGCATTGCCAAGGTATTTCAACTGCCTATATGGCCTCCCACTGAATCTTGCTGTGCATATACATGTCATAAAATACCCATCCTTTCCCTAAGTAGAAGGAGTTACCTCATTTGGGAACTGCTGAACTGAAAAGAGCAAACTGCCCTGTTAGTTCCATCCTATCCTATATTCTTCTGTCTATTCAAGGCATGGCATCTACAGAGTTATACCCATCAATCTTTCTCACTTTTTGCTCACATTATTTTTCCCCACTAATCTCTGAGGGAACACTGTCAAGAACCAAATGCTTCTTAGAAATGTCAGAGCACAGTTTAATTCTCACTCAGAAGGGCATTTTCAATCTCTTGGGAAGCAGCTCAACTTTTCAGAGACTTGAGCAATGTTTCTACAGAATTGATTCACTATTAATTCCTGCTTCAAGGTGAAGGATCACATCCTGTTCTATGAGCCTCAGACACATCTTAATGCTATTTTTCAAGTACCATACTACTCAGCAGTTAAATTACCTAATTCCAAGTTTGCACATGCCCTACATCATGACTTTGATTAAAAGTCTTGTGTGGCTCTACAATATAAGCAAGAAAGCTAAAAATGACCTAAGAGTTGCAGAGCTTCATGTAGAGTCCCATTAACCCTTGGGCCAAGACGTAACCACCCAAGTCTTCCAGGAACGGTATTAACACCAAGCATTATATAACCCCAGGACCTGGAAAGACTGGAAAAGATAACACCAAGAAGGAAGTGAGACAACATCCACCTAGTTCGTATTCAAAAACCAAGTGATAGATAATGGACATGAATGAAGAAGCATCCAGGCAACAGGAGATCATAATGTGGGTCTTCATGCTATATCTGTACTGTAATTTCTTTTGATTTCAGCCAGTTCAGAGATGGTTTGGGCATTGAATATGGTAGCAATAAGTTGTGTAAGTGGAGTTGTGGAGAGAGGGGAGATGATGTATGTCCATATCTAATTCTCTGCATCTAAGTCCCTGGCTATATCTTAGCACTGTGAGTGAACGTTGAAGCCAAGAAGAGCTCTGAGTACCTACTACTCCAGATGATGACAAGAGCTGGCTGAGTCCTTGAGCTTTAGAGCCCGTCTCAGACCAAAGGCCCAAGTTACAGATCCTCAGATGAAATACCAATTCTCAGCATGAACACACAGTGTACCAGCTCACAATTCAGACAAGACTACAACAAAGGATGTAAGAGATCCGAGTGTTAATTTCCAAGAGGTAGCATACACATGGCTTGGAACAAGAATCGGTCCCTGATTTATAACAAAGATCATGATTTTGCATGTGCTGCCCGGAGGACCAGCAGCATTCTAGTCCTACCTTTAACAGCCTCAATATAAGGACATGTTTTAAGGCTTGCTCAGATATTCACAGTAAGATGTTAAAACTGGGCCTTGGCAGCTTCTGGTGGTGAGGATTCTCACTTTATGGTGAGAATGACAGCCATCAGTATAGGAGAAGAAATGGGAAGAAGTAGCCTTCCGTGAAGTACCGTGTATGGAGGTCACCAGCCTGCTAGCTGGCAATTTCAGCCCATCTTCAACCAACCTTCCACAAGGTAGCGTAAATCTAGACTCCAGCTCGAGCAGTTAGTTTGGGAGCAGAATCAGAATATATTCCTTCTTCATAGGCAAAAATTAAAATGAAAATATATTATTACATATGTCTAGGTGCTTTTTTTGTTGGTTATTTTGCTTTCCATGAAGCCTCACATGGTCTCCTTTAGCAATCTTTTTGCTGGTGAAAGACAACACCTACTATCAGGAACAAGGGGGTGTAACCCATGAGGTGACCTTGATGCATTAGGAATGCTGAATCAGACACCTGTGGATTTTTAGCATGCTGACAAAAACACAACAACGTGTGTGACAATCAACAGAGCTTTGTGCCTAAGAACTTCCAAAAGTTATTGAAACACTTTTGAATGTAGCTTCGGGAAAGGCTGCCCTATAGATCAACATCATCATCTCACCAGCGTGGATGATGAAAGTGAAGCGCAGAGACTCTGATAAGCCCTCCTGCAAGCAGCCACTTGGGAGGTGTGCCTACGGTTTTCCCATGGTGCTTCAGAGCTGAAGAAAGAGTTACAGCAGAAGTGCCTACCTCTCACCCACAAAACAAGGAGTTGTATTTTTTTTCAGACCCGATGCCATGTATTTAAGGTCCCTATGTCTCCATTGACTAACACCTCTGGTATCTGTTGTTCCTCTTATCCTCCCAAGTGCAGAAACATTGACCTTCTTACTCCCAAGAAATCTGCAACATGGAGAGCTGCAGAGAAGTTAACTTAGTCTCAATGTGTGCCACCTTTGTGTTGGAACATGTCCAGCTTGTGGCTGTGGGAAGAGGAGACAGTGCTGGCTTTGGATGGTAGCACTGGATGGGGTCCAAAGGGGTGCAGATAGCACTACCAAGTTATGTGATTCTTTCACACCCATCCCAGGTGCAAGGAAGATCAAAATGATCACTTCTGTATTGACAGTGAATGTAGGGAAGGAAAATCAGTTGTTGGGGAAGCACGTCTCTTCACAGAAAGTCAATGGAAACTTTTCAAAATCAAGTACCACTTTCAGACGGTCCTATTTCAGAGGTACTGAGAACCCACGGTTCCCGAGAGTCACTCGGGACAACTTCAATAAATAGAAATTGACCTCTGAGTCCTGGTTCAGTGAAACTCCTGCCTACATATCCAGGCTGTGAAATCCAGATACAAGAACATTCTGAAGCACGAAAACTTACTAGTGTCTTAATAAATTGGGTATCAACGATTCATTCCACAGATATCCCAGTGCTGGAAGTCTGCGTGCCCACCAGACCCTTCTGTGGTAACATGGTACAGTACAGCACAGTGATGGCTGACAGACCAAAATATCTGGGCACACTGTATGCCATCAAAATCTGAGGAGTAGAGGGTGGGCAGCTCTAAACTACATTGTAACTTCTTAAGGTATGATGCAAACTTTATGCTCCAAAATTCAAGTTAATCAGGTTCTGAAGTGCCTTGTGACAATGTTGTCAACGCAAACTTACATTCCACTTTTGAAAACTGAAATATGTGCCCAAAAGATCACAAACACAGGTTCACACAAGGTATTCTTATTGCTCCGCGTTTGTTTCCCAGTTTCTGGATTATATTTTGCTTTCCTTAAAAACTTGTTCACGATACCACTGTTACCCAAATCAAACAAGGCTTTCCAAAACCCATGTATACAGAAAATCCTGTTCCACAGGAATGATGTTGATAATCTGCATTCACCCCTTCTTCAGCTGGACTCTCAGGTCTTTCCTCACCCTCATTCTTTTCCCTGCCTGTCTTCCTTTTCCACAATCGTCTGCCTGTCTGGCCTTAAAGTACCCCTCCCTGTTTCCCCAGTGTATTCTGTCTCAAGTACATCGGGTTTGCTGTGACTTGGACCACTGTATCTGCCTGTGAACCTGGGCCCTGGCTAGCAGCAGCTTTCCTGAGCTCAGCATGGGTTCTTTGCTTAGGTGTAAGTGATTTGGGGTGCTGCACCTAGGGCTGGCCATGTAGCAGATAGAAGGCAGCGACAGTAGATTTTGTGGCATGCAGCAAAAAAAGAGCAAGCTGGGCCCTCAAAAGCTTTCTTCAGTCTGTGAGGAAAGAAAATACGAAAGAAGTAACTGTACTGAGAAGGCGCCAGGTGTAAGTAATACTTCTGCCCAGGCCTTTTGTTTCAAACACACGTTTCAACAACTTAACAACAAGTTTAGAAAAAATCCCCAACCCTGAGCGATCATCATTATTACCCCAGAGGCCGGCGGAGGCTGGGGTGCACTGCGGTAGGTGCCATGCGAATGCTAAAACAGACTCTCTGCCCAAAGGAGCTTACACAGACATGACAGCATGGTAAAAGCAAGGCAGGGAACTGAAGCCACAGAGGAAGCATTGTTTTCATTTCTCTCCCTTTAGAATAAAGCGGGTAACGTAAGGTGAGCTGGCTGTCGCTGTTAAAGACAGTGACCAGCAGTCAGGGGCTGACGCTACGAAGGGCGAGTTCTGCTGAGCTCCCGGCAGAGCCCACGCACCGACGAGCCACAAAACCCAATTACCAGATGTGCAGACAGCTGAGCACCGCGAAGACGATCCCCACAACCAGGGCCAGCGGGATGGCAAGGACCAGGGTCAGGAGCTTGTAGATCAAGTACTTGCTGAGCTCAAAGAGAGCGTGGCTGCAGATCCACACTTTGTCGAAGGAGTGGGTTAGCTCGGGCTCCGCGATCACATCCTCGAACCCCAGCTGGAACAAGAAGCAGCTCTGCAGTTACGGGGAGCTGGGACAAGGGGAG
>VZTU01018948.1:0-28393 GCA_013400835.1 Zapornia atra
TGCACAGAGTACCTTCATTCTCCTGCACTGATGTGTTTTTAATTCAGTGATGTGATCACTTGTTGAACAATCATTGTGATTAATCATATCTGTTAATCTTGATTCAGAATTTTTAAGGTAGTTGTTGTGACAGTGTGTGCCAAGAGATTTTTTTAACAGGAGCTGTATCCTAACAGTATATACAGGTTTATTGTATTTGCCTAACTTGCTAAGCTTTAGGCTTTTAGGCCAAAAGTCAAACCAGGTATTTGGTCTTTTGTAATACGGGCTTTACAAGAAGACTCCATACAGAAGATCTGAAGTGAAATACCGTGACACTTAACAGGCATTAAGCTAATGGGGTCGGATGTAAACACGAAGCAGGAAGGAAATTTGAGAACTTTTCAATGTAAATGTAGGCAGTCTGGATGGCACACGCAGGAATCAGTTTAAGTAAGTCAGTGGGCGTGTGTTGGATCTTTGACATTACTGATGGACGGTCTGTTTACTCGGCTACTTGTTGCAGACTAAAGGACCTGTAAGTGGTGAGCTTTCATGTTCATTCTTCAACAGGCCTGTCTTGTCTGATCTGTTCTGAAATGTTTTGTTTCTAAACAAAGAAGCCTAGTTTTACTGCTGGTTTGTTCTGCAGGTCTACAGTGACCTGAGCCCTTGGAAGAGCAAGAAGGAATCAGGAAAGTATAAACAAAAGCCTCCGTTGGCATATGAGAAAAATGGAAGTAAAAGTAGTTAAGAAATAGTAATAATCTGAAATCATACTAGATTCATATGAAATACTAGTAATCAGGCACATAGTGGAAAAATCTTTAAATGACGAGTCTCTGGCTTTCCGCAGTTGGTAGGCTGTCTCCTTCTGAAAGGCCATACAGATTTGTATGCAGCTACTGGGACTCTAACACTACATTGATCTTGTTTTTCAGATTAGTATCCCTGTGCTCTCAGTGACACTTTTGAAGAAAACCAAAACTGCCCTTCTTGTGCCAAATGCTCTGATCATAGCAACAGTCACAGATAGGGTGAGTACCAGTGGAGGGCAAAGGCCAAGCTGTTGCATTCTACCTGCTTTTTTTTTTTCCCTCCCTACTTCTTGGCAGTAATATGAGGCATTCTTGAAGGTACCAGCTGGCTGTTTAAACAGCTACAGGAACTGGTCACATTTGAGCATTTGGACTTGGAACCGTGGAAGATTTCCCCTAAATTCTTAGGGGAAGATTTTAGCTTCTTCTGCCTCCTCTTTTGTGACACACAAGAATGGGGTCTTTTTCTTCCATCTCCCTTTTTGCTTTGGTTCTGCAGTAAACAGAGCTATGTAGAACTTGTTGAGAAAATAAGAAATTGAATTTATTGTTGCCACCTGCTTTCTCTGATCTCATTTCCTGTTCTCCAAGACTGCTGTGTAAGTAGCACTGAGGAAATGGAACAGCTAGGTCATGAATTGCATGCACAGAGGGTTACTTGCCATGGTGGCAGCTCTGACAGTATTCTTTCACGTACTAGGGTCTCTTACTTGACCAGCAATACCTTAGATGCACAAAATACAGTTGCTTACAGCAATACACAGGAAAAGTAATTGCCTCACTCATTAGAAAATGTGATTAACCTAAGAGCAGCTTTAGAACCAGCCCATTTTCATTGTATAAATATTCTCTGGACACAGGAGACTGTTCAAAAAACAAGTTGTAGAGTTTTGGTTTTAGGGTTTTTTTTAGAGGCATAGGTAAAACATAGTATGCAAAGTCTTTAATAAAGCAGCAGATCTGAACTAAGCTCTAGTTCCTGCAGCAGAACACAGTAACTTTTATGTGCTTCTTCTGTGTTCCTTGTGATTAACCTCAGGTCATAGGCCTGGTAGGAGTGGAGGTTTTTCCTGCTATATGAAAGTTAAGTAATCAAAGTTGACAATAGTTACATGATCAGCAAAACCACCTATCGGTTTTATTTAGATAAAACAAAGCTTGTAACCTAAGCCTTTTCTCAAACAGTTTTGCAACTCTTTGTTTTTCAGTACATGTTTGTCTCCTTGCTCTCCAGAGATACCACGTACAAACTGTTAAAATCTATCTGTAGACATCTTGAAGTAAGTACTCGTGGGAGTGAAGGTTTATGTAGCTTTGTGTTCATTATTACTGCTTTCCTGCTTTTAAATGCTAGGTGGTTTCTGAGTGTGTTCCTTGTTAACACTGCTGCTTTCTTCCAGGACACAAGCACGGGCAACAGTCCAAATCCTTCTTCTTTAGAAAACAGCTTCAGGGCTGATCGTCCTACAACTCT
This sequence comes from Zapornia atra, assembly GCA_013400835.1. Taxonomy (NCBI): domain Eukaryota; kingdom Metazoa; phylum Chordata; class Aves; order Gruiformes; family Rallidae; genus Zapornia; species Zapornia atra. The sequence continues at coordinate 2,272 of VZTU01018948.1, forward strand.
GCCCTTAGTAAATGGCTTAGAGGTTTGTTCTTTTGTTGCATGGCACCTTTCATTGCAATTATTAGTAATGTCTGAAGAAACTGAAGGATATCAGGACATCTGTTTCTAAAACTTCCATACATTTTTAACATTAGGAAGCAGTAGGAATGATTGGCATGGGTGTAATTTCATCTGATCCCATGCAGTATATATACATGTGTATGCTTTGGATATATTCCAAAATCTTAGTGCTCTACATATCTCCCTTTAGTAGTCAGCTTTCACTGTGCTCTATGCTGACTTTAAGCTGTTTCTTCCACTGCCATGAAGAGTTTTTGAAGTGTTTCTAATTAAAGCCTTTCCTCTGAGAGTCAGTTCAGAGCTGTGTAGCCACATGTGTTGAGCAGTCTATTTCTAATGCCTCTCCTGGACTTCTCACTTTGTCTAATTTAAGTCTTTCTATTGCACACAGACTTAATCTCTTCATTTGAAGGAAGGCAGGGGATGAGGCTTGAATTCTAGGGATCATACATGACTTATATTGCTAACTGGATCTTAACATCTTACTATCAGAGATTATTCCTGCTTTAACAGTTTTAAATCTGTAATTGTTGGTTCATTTTTTAGAGGGAGGTAAGAGGAAATAAGTTTATTTAGACTTAGAACAGGGCTGAGCTTTCTTGTGACTCTTTTCTCCTCATCAGGATTTCAATGAAGACTATTCTGATCTGGATGGAATAGTGCAGCAGCGGAGACAAGAAATGGAAGAGTCCAGCAGCACAAGCTCACAGACCCCAGAGCCGGAATGCTTCCAGGGTGAGTGGGATCACAGGGCCCTGAGAAAATCCAAATGATTTAGCTCTCAGGTTTGCTTCTGTACTCTCCTTCTGAAGTGAATCTGCATTCTCCACAGTCCTGGAGAATTATGTGTTTTTTAAGGTCTTCCTCCAAGCCACAATAGCTGCGTTTCTGTGATTATATCCCTTTGCAATTCAGACTTGGGCAACGACTTGGTTAGCAGCAGATCTGATATTTCATTACTGCCTGCAGTTATTTATCCATGTACTACCTGCTCCCCACATCCACCATCCGTTATGCTAGCAGATACACAATGTAGGAAATGTTTCTCATTTTTTTTAAAAAAAATAGAAAAACAAAGAAAGAAAACCCCCTATTCTAAACCAGTTCAAGTCACACTGTTAACTTCTAATCCACGCAAATAAACATCCCATACCATGATAGCTTTTGGTCATCACAAAAGGTATTTTGACATGTGTTTTTGTGGGTTTGTTTTATAAACCCTCATTTTAGTCTTCACAGTTCCTGAGACACTTGAGAATATTGTCCAAAGTTGTTCTTTCTTAACACTGCTGTTTTTAGTCTCATATGCCTCAAGTTCTTCATCTAATTAGCAAGAACGCTGTGTAGAAACCCACTGCATACACATTCATAAGTACCGCTGAACTTGTTTCCTGTAACACATTCTGAGTGTTATTAGCAAAACCTAGGATATTATTCTGGTGTACAATTACTATATACTAACATATTAATGTGGTGTTATGCTGTTATTACTGATTGTAAAATAATTTGCAGAATAAGAAACCTTTACCATTAATTTTAAATTCAGTGCTATCATTTTTAGTGGTTTTCTGACACATTATTTTTAATTAACTCTTCTTTTTATCCTACATGTCTTTTGTTCAGTGGTATGGTTTGCTTTCATTGGTCTTTGCTATTTGCTCTGTGTGTACTTTTAATTGTTTGGTGGTGTTTGTGAAGCGGTATGTAAATTGTGGTGTCATCACCTGCCACATGAATGCTTCTGAATAATGATTTTACTTGCTATTTTACTTTCTTATAGCTAACAGCTCCTTCAAACCTTTCCATTTTTATTTTCCACAAATAAAAAAAACCAATATTCAGTTAAAGAATCACCCTAAGAAATGGAATTGAGGAGTGTGAAGCATTCTGCCACTTATGATTCTGTTTCTTGTGCATCATTAGGACAGCTCAGGATGTGCAAGTAAAGCATAAACAAAACAAAGCGTGACGGGATTTTTCTGTCCCATCTCTTTGAAGACATCACCTGCATTTAAAGAAGAGGCAGAAAAGGGAGCTATAATCTCTGATTTTAAAGTAACAGTGCAGTATCTCTACCCAATTTAGGATCACTACTCTTGTCCTTTTGAGAGGTGACTTGTGTGTCTGTATAATCTTCTGACTGGAAATTCAGTGATAAACTTCTAAGTTTGCACAGGTTGCCATCTTTCCTCAAAGGGTCTGTAAATGTGAGTGCAGCATATATCATCCTCCTGTAGCCCTGGTGCTTCCTCTATTTTGTGATGGTGTGGAATAATTGTGCAAACTGTTTTAAGGCTACTAAACCAACTGGTGCTTTCTATCCAAGTCCAGAAATGCACCTTTTAAAATCCTTCTCTTCCCCTACTCCTTGACTAACTTAAGCTACCAACAGCTACCTTTGACTTCATATTTCAGCTTTATTAAGAATCTTGCTTTTGACAGATTATCATGTCAAGACACAGACTCACTTGAAAGTTTCCAAGACTGAGGGAAAGCCGGTCCGTTCAGATGCACACGGTAAACGCGGCCCTGATGGAAAGGCCCGGAACAGTCCCCGAAATGGTAAGGGGTCACCAGCAGAGAGTTGAGATAAGTTTGCATTGTTCACATAACTTGGAAGATCTCTTTCTTGCTTACCCCTCTGTATATATTATCTGTTGCATGCTTCAGAACACCTTTTGTGTGCCATGGTCTGCTCCGTTCAAAGTAGTTCTTGGTTCTTCTTGCAGGCCATTCTGAAGCCTTCGGATTCCTCCACAGAGTGAAGTCCCAGAACTTCTTATCCCTGAACCATGTACTTATATTTTATGCAGTCCTGTAAGTTAGCAATTAACGCCAAGATTGTCAAAATGCTCAGATTTTCTCATGTTTACATAGAGTAACATATTCTAAGGTTCACTTGAAAAAAGGAAGTTAATGAAATGGTGGCCTTTAAACTTTTCAGGAGTAGAAGTGCTGGGGCAAGCTTACTTAACAGGCATTTTAAAAGCAAAGGGTCTTTTGGTTTAGGAAATGTTAAAAGAGTTTAACTACTTGGAAGTTTGTTTTACATGTCACTTAGCAAAGCCATACTCAGGTTTGAGATTTTCGTATCTGTCTGAATGCCACTGATGGGTATTCTTGAGGTGTTTCTTAGAATGGGACCTTTGTCGTTCAACATGAACAAGTAACAATCTGAATGGCTTTTAACATTAAATTTGTCGGGTACCTCTAAAGTTTCCAATAACTGGTGTTCCTTATTTTCCTCTCTTACAGTGTTTGCATATTAATATTTTCTACCTTCTACATGAGGTACAAAATCAGTGTCCTGGAGGAACGCCTTATTTCCATCACATCCTTTGATTCACATATTAAGGAGTAAGATACACTGTGAAATTTGGGGCAGGGGTGTGTGTGTTAAAATCTTTCTCCATTATCTGTCATGCTCACCTATTTTTTTTCAGAAATCACTGTGGTGCTATAGTGCCCTTGTGGTACTTCAGTGTCCTGTGGTTCTTGTATCTGTACTAACCTCATCTCTCAGCTTTCCATTTAGAAGTTTTAGTACAAATGTGATAGATGATTGTGCACTACCGCCTTGAGAACGTTCCAGTTAGCTGTGAGCAACTTTAGTGTCACCTGCTGAAGTGAGCAGTTCATTTCCAGAGCTGTGACTCCATGGAAATCATAACTTCTGCCTTCAGCCTTAATGTCATTTGATTAGTCTAAAATGAGGAGGTACTTGGTCTAATACATCTGACTTGCTGGCATGATGCTTTCTAAAGCATTGGTCTGCCTTTATGCTCTTTAGAAACTGATATCCTGTCTTGCTAAAATAATTTTATTAAAAACCCACCCCCAAACAAAAAATACAAAAACACCCCCCACCACAAAATCAAACAAACAAAAAAAAACCCCAAAATAAGACCAAAACAGACCAGGGGAAGGATCTTTGCATTTTTTAAGAGGAAATGCAGGAAGGAACCACAGTTCCATAGATAGTTCCATCCTGCAGCTGAAGTCGTGGATGTCATCTGCCCCTGCATTTTTGTTTGTTTTAATTTCCATGTTGCATGGATAACATGCACTTCTCCAAACTGTATTTTTCTGAGCTGCTCTGAAAAACATAGCTTCAAAAGTCATTTGTAAATAAATTTCAGTGCAAAATCTGTAGCCATATGCAGTGTGAGTGGGAATGCTGACAGCTAGAGAAGCACCACCTTAAAAACAGGGAAAAAGAATAAAATTCAAGTCAGAGCTGTACCCAGGCTCAAGGTAACTGCCTGCAAAGTGTTTTAAACCTGTGGCAAGTTATTGAGTAGGGTGCTTGTTAATTCAGCTTTCTTTGATGACTGACCCATGACAAGCCGGTGATCTTGACAATGCACTTGTGATCATACTGAACAATGACTGTGCTGCTTATGGTCCAACTGTTCTCAGCTGTCTTCTGTGAACTTGCAAGTGAGTGTCAGCAGATAAAGCTTAGTTCTGGACTGGAAAAAAGAAAAAAAAAAAACAAAAACCAACCAATCAACCACAAAAGAAAATAGGAGATGGCTCTTTATTTTAAAGAGGCTTGCATTTAAATGTTACCAGTCATGCAAGGAGAGGGGTAAAAGCTACCTCTTGTAAAAATGTCCAAACCCATTTTTATACTTCTGGTATGTTTGATCAGCAGAATGCTGTGTCCCTCTTCTGAAGCACACTTATACAAAAAATCCTGGGCTTTGTTGCTCTGATCCCAAACAGTACAAGGGACAGGATGATCTAATGTGCACTTCTACACTGTCAAAGGGATGGGCTTTTTGATTTCTTCCAAGTCATGGGACATGGAACCTAATGCAACTTTTCAACTTATTTCCAGTAGAAATGGCTGTAAAGTTTTCCATCCAAATTTCTGAGAATGATCCATATAAAGGATGTAGTCAAGAGTAAAGAAATTACTTAGGCCTTTGTTTCTGTGAACAAGTACAGTTCACTATCTGTATTCCTATCTACATGTATCTCAGTTCTGTTTTCCTGTTTTTCACTTCTGTCACACTTACTTCTTCATTCTGTTTGACAGACATCCAGTGCACCAAAGCTTGGGATCCCACCTGCAAATAAATGCTGATGTCCTTTGTGATGAGTTAACTGCTAATCTTATAAAATTGGAAAAGGTAACTTCCTATCATAAAGTGCAAATGCTGATACACTAATAAGGTTCTTACTGAATTTCTGTAGTCTTTTATTTTGAAAGGTGCCAAGGTACCCCCAGATTTGATACCAGAAGCTGGCATGTTTTCCTAGACAAAGGACAGTTTTTCAGACTAAAATTACCCCAGGTACAAGCACTGGTATATGTATATGTTTTGCTTTTAGCCAAGGCTTACCACCAGGCACAGTAATATTTACAGGGTGATTATTGCATGTACTCACCTCAGTTTTATTTTATTTGTCCATCAAGGCAAAGGATTCTGAGCTTAACCTTTACTGCTGTTTGATGAAATCTTCTGTCTGGGGCTTCTGTTTGAGTTTTGGATTTTCTGACAAAGAAAAGCAGTTACAGCTTACTTACGTAGTCAGCGTCGTCACGTGGAGGGGCTGGAACCTGCCTGTTTCACTTCAGTAACAAAAATGTTGCTGCCCCAGTTGTGCCATTCCCTGTACCTGACCTGTACTTTTCACCATGCTTCAGCTGCCAAGCTGAACGCCCTTGCTGACGTAAAACCTACGCCAGACAGAGCGCGTCTGCGCCGGCCTTACTCCGCTGTCGGTGCTGCGCTGGGCGAGCCTTGGCCAGCAGTCAGCTGCCCACACAGCTGCACTCTCAGTCCCGCTGCCTAGCAGGGCAGGCATAGGATGAGAAAGCTTGTGGGAGGTAGGGGAATTGCTTACCAGTTACCATCGTAGTCAAAGCAGACTCAACATGGGGATAATCAATTTAACATAGTACCAGTTAGAACAGAGTAGCCTCTCTCCCTGCCTCCCAAGTGGGGCTGGGGGTATTACAGGTAGTCAGTACCTAACTCTGTGCTGCTCCTGTCTTCTCCCATTTTCCCCCTGCTGCAGCATAGGCTCCTCCAAGGGCTCCAGTTGTCCAGGAAATAAATGCCTGCTGTGGTGTGGGTTCTCCATGAACTGCAGCGTGGACATCTTGTCTGTACCTCCTCCTTCTCCGACCTTAGTGTTGTTTCTGCTTTTTTGCACCATCTTACTCTCCTCCTCACACTGGGTGGTGTTTTTCCCCTGGTTTTACCACCATCTTGGCCGAGGGGTTGAGCTGTACCCTTCAGTGGGTCCGCTGGAAGCTGCTGGAACACCCGTGTCCACAGCACGGGGCAGACCCTGGCTTCTTCCCACACCCAGCCCCTGCGGTCCCTTGCCCTGACCTTGCACCCCAAACCTTGACAATTGCACCCAGTACAAGTGTATGAAATGTTATGGGTGGGTAAAACATACACTGGCTTTGTATGAAAGAACTAGTAGAGCAAAAAAAAAGTTCCTTGAATTCCTACATGCTTACATCACACAGGACATTTTTGCCTCTGTTTCTAAACAGAGTGCATGCCAAGGTCTTTCACCAGCTTTTTTTTCCCAAACCAGTTTATCAAATAACATAAAGCTAGGATTATATAACATCACTTTTTATCTGTGTGGCATAAGTTTTACAAGGACTGTCAAAAAGAGGTTTCTTCTCCGCATATCTCTACCCCCTTGGCTGTGGAAGTCTGGAGTAATAACACTAGCATAACCACTCTGTATGTTCTGGATAATAACAATATGAATACAAAGGGAAAATGCTTACTAGATGATTACCAGTTACAATCTTTAGCCAAATTAGGTCATTTAAGAGGTTACTGCTTTCCAGCTGTCTGGGACAGGCTGGCAAGATGGTTCATGAGAGACCTCACTGGAAGACAGCCAGCCAACCAGCCCTTTGCACCAAGGATAGGCACTTTCCCACTCCCTTATATAGCCTCTGCTTGGAGACACAGTAAAAGGCAGTCGGGTGGTTGGATCACTCAGCTATTCCCAGAGAAGTGACCCTGTGTCCTGAATTAGAGTCTTAAGTCATGTGCTTTTTTTGGTTACTGCCTACAGGGTACCCTTAGTCTTACCTTGTATTTGCCAAATGCTCAAGACATAATCAACTGCTGTACACACAAGGGAGATCAGCATCAGCGGTCGCTGCATATTGCCACATCCTGGTCCTCTCTATTCTGGATGAGCAGTGGTTACAGCGAGGTGTTTGGCCCTACTGTTGTACAGTGGAACAGGAAACCTCATAGCTTTATGTTCTCTGAGCAAAGTCACTGGAGTTGCTTAACTGTTTCATGTGCCTTAGCAAAAAGGGCTAGTACTTGGCTGCAGGGGGTTCAGCAGCAGATGTAGCATAAAAGTTCCAGTGTGACTTGTCATCTATCCCCTCGCTTCCTGTGCGACCGCAGCATCCTAAAGTAGAGCACAGAAATTGTCTAGGTTAGAAACTGAAAATTACTCTCCAGTTAAAAAACATTCAGTGCAAGAGCATGCTGCTGCAGTGAACTTTTTCCGTGTGACTTTGGGATTTTTACAATCTCTGCTTCATACTGGGAGCCAAGGGATTGCCATGGCTTAGCAGAATTTTGCTTTGGCATTTACATGTATTTAACAGGTTGTTAAAATATAACATGTTCTATCAGAGCACGGAGTGTTAAATTGGGGGAGGGAAAACACTGCCTGATGTTACTCATTCTCTTGTAGCTTGTTAAAAGGAAATTCCTGTGTATGTATTGGCTCTTAGAAAAGTAGGTGGTGCTTAGTGTTTTCCTTTCCCCAAAATGCTCCTCTTGAAAATGTACGCATTGAGCATAGAAATCCTGAGGTGGGGTTAAGAAGTGATACTGATCAGGCTTCACAAAGTCTGAAAGTAGCTGTGACTAAACCGTCTGTAGCCAGTGACTGCTAGTTACAAAGACACAGAGAACACATGTGCCAGGGGACGTGACCCACTATATTTCCGCCTACCTCCCACCCCAGCTTTTAAGGACAAGGAGATGAAAGGTGGATAAATAGGTTGTATAAAATAGGTCTGCACAAGTCATCCTTGAGGATGTGACAGGCTGGCATTGCCTTCAGTGTAACAAAGGGACGATAACCCACAATCAGTGACTAAATCTTGGAAATGGGACATGTCTGCTAATGGTTAGGAGACCTTATTTTGCTGCACACATATCATAGCTGGCTGTGTAGCTGAAGCTGTTGCAAAACTGAATTCTCCACTTAAACCTGAGAGCTGCAACTTTGAAATTTGCGGCTTTTATTGGGCTTTGGTGAAGTTCAGAATAACTGGGCTTCTTGTCCCTTTCTAGCTCTAGTTTTTTTCTGTTATTTTCTCATACCAAATGAAGGAGAGAATCTGTAGGAGGAAATTGCAGGAGATATTCATAACATGAAAGCTAGGTATGCTGCTGGCTGATCAGATCCAGATGTTTCCTTTGACTCTTGTGCAGGAAGCATTTAACATGAATTCCATGGCTATGAATAGTTGTAACAGAATTAATGTGCACACAGAGTATATTGAAGAGTATATCTTATTTTCAATTTTTTTAAATGCAATACAACACTTCCTGCCTCTCAATTATTTTTCTCTCTTTTTTTTCTAAGATACAGAACAACTTACAAAAACTACTTGAAGACAGTGAATAAAACGTTAATGTTCTGGGACTGCTCCAGACCTCATTCTTCTCTCTTCACAAACAGTTCCAAAGGAGCCCTGCTGGCCAGAGTTCGAAGTTCTTTATTTTCAGTCCAAGTCAAGCTTGAGCTACTGTAGAGCTCATGTCATAATGCAGAAAAGTCAGTTTATTCTTGAGCATGTACCTGTATGTTTTGAAAACATATGTTTTGATCTACATTTATCTATACGTTTCAGAAATATGGGGATTTTTTTTCTTTATTGTGTGTGAATTAATGGACTTTGTAGCCTGTTTGATTCTAGACTTGCTTACACCAGTGCTAACCTGGTGCAGCTCCTTTTACCTCAGCATTTTCTTTCTGCCGATTGTCATAGAGGTGTGAATCGGAAGAATGTCAGTCACGGCTCGTGCGCTGAAGCGTTGTGTGAATGAGCTGGTATCTGTCTCAGCTGTAGCTATGGATCAGTGCTGTACTCTTCCTTTCACTTCTTTGTGCCCTGGCATCCCAAAGATCAGACGCCTCTGGATTATGGTTATGCGAAGTTTTGAGTGCCAGAGGTGTGCTCAGTTCTCAGGTGCTGCAGAAAGGCTCGATTCCTCTTTCTGTGGCATTGCATCACTACTGAAGGTAAGGTCTGCTTCTGCTGGGCTTTCAATTCCCACTGAAGTCAAGCTTGAAATATGTGTGTCCTTGCCAATTTACAATCAAGTTTCTTAGGAATAGCAGCGTGAGATATCTGCACCACTTGGAAACTGTGAGGTTTTTTTGTCCACTTGTAGAGTTTCTGTCCTTTAAGTTAATCGATGTGAAGACCTTCAGTCAGCTTTCAGTGAAGTTGTGTGGGGTTTTGGTTGGCTGAGCAAGTGCAGGTTGTGCTCAGATCATAAGAACTAGCGAATTAATGATGCAGCAATACAAACAATCAGTAGAGTGAATGAAAAGGTGGACACCTGCTTTGTAATATCATACTTCTTTTTTTCAGAGTGCCTGGGGATTTTTAGCTTTCCGATTCACTAAGCAGGCTGATTTGCTGTTAAAAAAGCAATATTTGGGACAAATAATGACTAGTATCTGTAAAGTACCAGTATTGTTTATAATATGCTATGCATTTTATAACCATTTCTGTGAAATGTACCTACTTTAAATAAATTTTTTTAAAATGAGTGACTCAGTACTTTGATTTGCATGAACGCAATTCCATCCATCGGTTTTAGTCAGATCGTGATACTCATGGTTTGAGTAGGCTCATACTTCACAGGACAAAGTGTGTGCAAAACCGAGTCCCCACACAGAGGGTTAGGAACTGCATCCCGCTGCTGTGCCTTCTCTTACTCAGCTGTACTCAAGGTCTCCCCAGACTTCCGCATCAGAACGGTAGAAACATATCTGGACCCCAGGGTTTTGAGGAAATTTAAATATCTTTCTCAAGTGATTGCTCCTTGAAGGATAATGGATGAGCATCCTAACCTTAGAGAGCCTTTTGTGCTTCCTAATGTGCCTCTCTGGCTCAAGACTTCATCTGAACATCTGTTGTGGTTTAACCCCAGCAGCAGCCCCTCACTTAACTTATCTCCCAGCAAGGTAGGGGGCAGAATTGGAAGGGTGAAAATGAGGGAACTCCTGGGTTGAGATAAAGAGAGTTTCAAAGGCAAAGCAAAAGCCATGTGTGCAAGCAAAGCAAGGCAAGGAATTCATTCCCTGCTGCCCAGGGGCAGGCAGGGGTTCAGCCACATCCAGGAAAGCAGGGCCTCGCACTGATTTGGGAAGACAAATGCCATTTATTCCAAACACCCTGCTCTTTTTCTCCCAGCTGCACATGCTGAGCATGATGCAATATGTCATGGACTATCCCTTTGGTCAGCTGGGGTCAGCTGGACCCGTCGTGTCCCCTCCCAACTGCTTGTGCACCGCCAGCCATCCCCTCAGTGGGGTGGGGTGAGGAGGAGAATAGGCCTTGGCTCTGTGTGAGCCCTGCTCCAGCAGTAACAAACACACCCCTGCGTTATCAACCTTGCTTGCAGCACAAAAACACAGCCCCATGCCAGCTGCTGTGAAGAAAATTAGCTGAAACCAGCACAGCATGGTCTGTCAGAAGTCTGAGAGTTGCCTGTTCTCCCTTCTCTGGCCTCTGCCTTACCTTGCTCAGCAATTGAGAGATTACTGAAATACTTGGTTTCTCTAGAAAACTATTGAAATAATTTATTTTTTTCTTCTTTTTCCATCCCTTCTACTCTCTTGACAGCTTGTGCAACATTTTGGACCCTGACCTCATCCTCTCCCTTCTCTACTTTCCTCCCTCTAATCCTCTGTCAGTAACAGAAGTCTGTAGTTCTGTTTATGGCTTAAAAATCCATGCCACAAGTGTCCTTTATCAAAGAAACTTCAAGGAAACTTGATTGTATCCAACCACTGAACTGAGTTAACCTATTACTCCATTACATCAGCAACGATGTGCTTTGCTGTAGGAAAACACGTGGAGGGAGAGAATATTTGGCATGTGCCTCATGTAAAGCAGGCTGGCTAACCCCTTATCGCTAGACACGAGGAACAAAATTACCGGGGTGAATGAGTAATGGGAGGTGGATGCGTGCCCTTCAGCCCCGAGCGGCAGCACGCCAGGGCAGCGAGCCTGGACAGAGCTGCAAAGCTGCCTTCCAAACGGGGAAGCAGCAACAATAACAGTTATATACAAAACAAGTGACAAACAGGACAATTTCTCATCACCTGAAGCCAATGCTCCACAAGACCCTGAACTGACCACTCATGCCCCCAGGCATACAACGAGCATGACATCATATGGTATGGAATACCCGCTTTGGCCAGTTTAGGTCAGCTNCTGGGCAACAACAAAATCATCAGTGTCTTATCAGCATTCCTCCCATCCTAACTCCCAAATGCAGCACCACACCAGCTGCTCAGCCAAAACCAGGACAGGCCCAAAGAAAGAAGTGGCACTTAGTGCTTTGTGATGCTGTAGTCACAGCTGCTCACTGATGCAGTTTGGTGTGGCCTTCTCTTCTCTGTTCTCCCATTAGCACAGTTGAGTATGTCGTACTGTTCAGGAGTCAGTGTGGAATCGGGCAGTGTGTAGCACAGTGGTACTTCCCAGCTGGGAGACAGGGCACGTGCAAAAGCCAGTAGTGGCAAAGTTTAGGCGTGTGAATGGATTGTTTTCAATCCTGTGATTCAGTCTTGTGACTGAAGAGCAGGGTGTTGCCCCAATCCTGTTTGGAAGGGAAGTAACACCAGTAGTGAGGAGCAAGGAAAACCTGCTTCCTGCAAGGGTGGAAGTAGGGCAAAGAGCAAGGGGGCTTCTCCTCCCAGTATCCCTGTAGTGCACAGAAAGGCCACGACAGAGGTTTTTCTGTTTTGCAAGGGTGAAGTGTTGGTTTGAAGAAATAGCTAGGAAGGATGCACAACTTCAAGGAAGCCAGAAATCTACAACCAAATGTCTAGCGCAAGATGTTACTAATGATCACTTACAACTTACTTCATAGGCTGTCTGGAAATCTGATTTTAAAGCCAATTTCCTTATTTGTTTTTGTTTGTTTCTGCCTTTTTGTTTGTTGTCCCTCACAGCAGAGATGCTGGAAAAATAACTGGGTTCCAGCAACCATGAAAGACCCTGTGGTGGTACCAGGTTCTGGCAAGACACGTTGAAATTGCAGATGTACCGACAGCAATAAGAGCACATCAGTAATGCTTTCTCTGGTTGTAGTTGGTGACTTTACAATCTTAGCCCAACTTTGTTCAAATCATATGAGTGCTTATTCTACAAAAGAAAAAAAACAAACAAACAGGTGAACAGCTACTTGTTTTTCTTTCTCAGAAAATAAATTTCAAAGAAACGCCCAAAACACTTTGGTGGTTGTTGGTAGGAGGCACAGACCTGACTCTTCCACCTGCCAGTGTCCTGTGAGTGGACTCCTTACACCCCAGCCTGGCAAGACCAATTTAAAGTGCTTTTCTCCACATCACTAGTATGAATGTGTACCAAATAGTCACTAATAGTTACTGGGGGGTTGGGGAGGGGAATGGGGCAGATGACATGGAAGTGTAGCTTTTTCAGATGTTTTGGAATTCATCTGTCTTGAGGCTCTCGTCAAGAGGCGGTGGTGTCTTTTCTGTTTCTCCCCTCTTCCATATTCCTAGTTGTTATCTTCTTGTGCATTTCCACAGACAGCAGAAAGGAGGAGGGGAAAAACATCCTGTGGGTTTGGAGAGGCTCCTTGGGTTGAAGGGCTGTTAAACTAGTTTGCTGCCAAGTGGATCGCCTGGATTGGCTCGGGCTTGGGGGTGTAAGTTTATGAAACAGCTAGTATTCTCTGAAGGGTCAGTTTTGTAAAGCCCCCTCTCAGCAGAACAGGCAGAGTAGTAACATCAGCATTAGGAGAAAAGACACACAGCTGTGTGTGTGTGAATTTAACGCTAGCGCTGCTTTCGCCCGAGCCTTCACGCAGGTGTGAGCAACGCTCGCTGCTTCCTGCCATGCCTGCACTTTCGTTTCCAAGTTTCCACCTAAAAGTCAGCTGACCAAGCTAAATAAATCTCTGGGCTGGTGTTACCCCGGCCCGCGTGGGCTATGGCTCAGCTGGCTCAGCTGCAGCTGCTGGCAAGTTGTTACTTCCAAGAACATGGGAGATTTTGCGTTTACAGAGCAGGTGTGACGTGCAGCAAAGATCATGAGAAGGCCGTCTGTTTAGACAGAAAGCCGAGCAAACAATTAAACTGAGCAAAGAGCTCCTTTTGTGCTCAGCGCCTGTGCGTATCCATCTATAGAGAGCAGAGGAAGAGTGCTGTTTGAAAGGATTTTGCCAGCACCTGCTTTCTGTTTGCTTGGTGAGGCTCTCCGAGTCTGGCACGCAAATTTGCTCAGGAGGGAACACTGACCAACCTCATTTGACACCCCTAAGTTTATGGTTTAAACTCAGTGCAGCTTTCTGCTAAACATGGGTGCAAGTAGTGAGACTTTACAGAAGGAATGGGGTTTTTTTTTGTTTTCTTGGGTTATAAAATAGGTGTGATACAATTTTAAAGTTGTGGAGCTGCATGATGGCCTGCTCTTCAGCCAACAGCCACAACATAATATGTGCCAGTAAATTCACTTAATTGTCGCTTAGGCTGTTCCTTGTCTATCAGTCACCTTCCTGTCTTTTAAGAAAAAAATCAAATACATATGATAAAACAACTGTGTACTATATGCACTGACTCATCAGCACTTGAGAGATTTTATTCTCTGAGCCTGATAAGATGCTATGATACCTGTAACTCTTCCTGCCCAAAACACAGGCGTTTTGATGATACACAGATAGTTGGGGTTTTGTGACATTCTGGTTTTCCTCCTGGTGGCTTCTACTGGTCTTCAAGTTTCCATTTAGTCAAAGCGGCCAGCTGTACTGTGCCTACTCAGATAAAACCTAGAAGGATTTAGGTGACTAGGCCTATGACCTTATAACACTGTGGTTAGGAGCCCTTGTCTACACCTGCAGTTGGTAGGACCCTCAAAAAAGGTGATCCCAAGAAAGAACTGATTAGAAAAGTTCTCAGAGAGGGTATCAGTAGGATCGGTGTAATAATTAGCAGTATCCTAGCTGGTATCACCTCTACTACAATTTACAAACAAGTTGCCTGGCTGTAGCATCTTACCAAGGAGACTTGGAGCAGGGATTCCAGGCAATTGTATGTTAGAGAAGCCTTTCTCAGGCTTGTGTTTCTAATATCAAACCTCTAAAAAATACTCCAGCTGGCCCCCACAGAAGTTATAAATGCTTTACATGAGTTGCTTTTATCTTTTTCCCCACTACAGGCAGTGTTTGTTCCAAAAACCTTCCCTCTCCTGGAAGGTCTAAACACCTTTCCAACGGTGTAATTGTTGGTGGAGGGAGTAACCACCCTGAGCTGGACAACTATTTACTAAGCAAACATCTGTGACAAAATACTTGGAAATTAGCTCCTTGAAGAGAGTGTCCTAGAAATTATTGCCCTCCCTATACATTCCATACTAACTAGGCTTAGCTCGGGGGGCTGCCAGCCTCTGTCAATTCAGCCTCTTTCTCCCCCACATCCTTTCTTTTCTTCTTTTGTCCTTTGCATGCCCATTGTCCTGTATTTAATTGTGTAAGTAAGTGACCTTTTCACTTTGTCAATTTCTGTACTGAGCTTGTTTGGATAACTGCTTAAAAGTTCATTATGTCCTTAAAGTCAAAAAGAAAACTTTTTCCTGGTCTTAAAACAAAACAAACACCAAAGCTGGTGTCATGATACAGGATAATGTAGTAAGTACATCCTATTCTGGAGGTATGACGTCCTGTATTAAGCTTTGTAACAAGGATTTATTAGCCTTTGGAAACGGAGGTAGTTTGGACTGTACAATAAAGGCCTCTCCAACTGCTGTTCTCACTTAATGGTATTGATAAGGTAATTTTCCACTGAGTAGGCATTTCAGCAGTGCTTAGCAGGAGATTAAAGGAAAATCATTCCCATGTGCTGTCAAGTACAAATTTAAAAACCAGCTCTTCACGCTATCTATAGATAGATAGATAAGGGCTCCTTCCAAGAAGAGAAGGTAATAAGTAACTTAATTGTAACCTTACGTGCTGGACCTGGAACACGGGACAAAATATAACTGCGGTTCCTTCCCGCACTTGCAGATTGCTGTCGTGGCACCACGCACACACGGCCGCCTTCTGCAGCTGGGCCCAGCTGGGAAGAAAGTCAGCTTGTACTAACATCTGTTTCCGTGACATAGGTAATGAACCATGAACCTTCCCTCACAGATGAATCATGTGAAAAGCAAACATTTATGATGCTAGCGTGAAGAGAGGTCCTTAGGTGCTTCCCCCAAAACCAGATCTAAGCCGTGCCATTAACAGCTCACACACACGCAAAATCTCCCTGCCGGCTGGGCTGGGAGCAGCCAGCCTTCTCAAGACACTGGGGGATGGAAACAGCCATCAGGAAGGTGGCTGCTGAACTCAAAGACTTAAACTAGAGGGTGGGAATGCGTCTTTCACACTTCTCTTCCAAGTTCTTACAGACATTTCTGGTTCTGAAATTACTCTTCAACCATCACAATAGCTCTGCAATAGCACAGTAATGCCTGAAGATTAACTGAGCTAATGAAAGCACAAGAGTTGGGTTAGGGTTAGGATGGAAGAAGAGGGTGCTCACGGCTAACTGTTGAGAGCTGCCCTACTTAGTTACTCCCTCCTTCTGCTTGTAGCCCATCTTCTGCCTCCATTTCCCTTCTTGTGCTACCAGATGTAACGCAGACACAAAAGTTGATCTACTAAATAGGAACCCATCCAAAACCAGCTAATTTTCCACCAGATACATGAAGAAGAGTCTGTAAGACAGCCCAGTGTCAGACAGGCCTGTTGAGCAATGCCTGAAATAAAATTTTACATGCTTTGCTGTCATTACTATTTTTTCCCTCTACTGTTTTCCGTAATTTTATTACACACAAAGTGAAACAAAAATTGGAAACTGCAAGAATATTCTGAGGTAATTTCTCTGTATACCTGCCCCATTCCTCTGCTTCCCTGAGGAGCCACAGGCAGAGACAAGCGTTGAAGCCTCAAAAAGCCAGAATCATGTGATGGACCAAATGAGTTAATCTTTGGAGAAGAGGAGGTTGAGGGGAGACCTTATCACCACCTTCAACTACCTGAAAAGAGGTTGTAGAGAAGTGGGTGATGGTCTCTTCAGCCAGGTGACAGGAGAAAGGTCAAGGGGAAATGGCACAAAGCAGGGCCAGGGGAGGTTCAGATTAGACATTAGGAAAAAAAAAGTTACTGAAAGAGTTGTCGGAGCCTGGAACAAGCTGCCCAGGGAGGTGACAGAGTCACCATCCCTGGATGTGTTTTAAAATAGTGTAGATGAGGTACTTAGGGATATGGTTTAGCATAGGACGGGAATGGTTGGACTTGATGATCTTAAAGGTCTTTTCCAACCCTGTGATTCTGTGTGAGTCAGCAGCAGTAACTGAGGTTTCTGCACAACTCTGCTTGCACTCCTCAACTATAATCATCAGAGGAAACTCCTCTTCATATATGACAATGGAGGAGGATTAATGAAGAATAGTATATTCGTTCTGTGATTTTTTTTGGCTCGTGTTCCCACAGGAAGCAGAGTTACCACGTGTAATCAGACCTGCATTACTATTTCCAGCCTATCAAAATCAGATCTTTTCAAAGTTGTGACAGCCTTTAATGTCAAAGTTGGAAGCATGGCTGTGACAGCAAGTTTGCCTTAGGATAAGATCAACTGCAAACTAAGTGTGCTGTTAATTTTTCTGGTGCAAAATAAAAGTTATATGTGATACACTTTATTGGACTTTTTTTCCTCCTTACTTTGAAGAGTGTAATTAGTCTTTAGGGATCAACACCAAGCTGAAGTCACCACCCTCCTCCCTTACTTTCTCGGCTTACCTGTTTTCCCAATCACTTCTTCATGAATCAGCCTGCCCTACTGTAAAAGAAGCAGAGCCAGCAAACCCTGGGTTTGTTTTAATGTATATAATAAGCTCTTTAAGCTAATACTAGAAATTCCATTTCAGTTTTTACATTTGGTAAAAAAAAAGTTTATTTTTGTGTTGGAGACATACAGTAACAACTGCACAGTGCACTATACAGTGTTCTTTTCAAAACCTTTTTTTTCTTTTTCTGAAACCTTTTCTTTCAGCTCTCAGACTGAGAGACCTTTAAGCCAGTTTGATTTACAGAGTGTGGGTATTTATTCTGGCCTGAATCCATCCTTTCTTCCTCTTACAATGTTCAAGAATGTACTGCAAAAACAGATGTATTTAAATTGCATTGCAAAAACAGAGATGTTAATGTCTAAATCATAGCACATGCCTTTCTTTTGTTTGTTTGTTCTTTCTCCAGACAGTTTTTCCAAGAAGTTAAAACTCCTTACAATACACAGCAAAAGCAGGGATGAGTTAGTGTGCAACAGCTCTGCTGCTTTGCCCACTAAATTGTAACTGCATGGTGTCTAAACCACCCTAGAAGGGTACCTGGGAGACAGGACAAGGGCAGCTTGGAGCAGTACAGGATTTTCCTTGCCACCCTTCCCTGGCTCTGCCCAGGGAAGCGCCCCATGAAGCAAAACAGTCCCACTTTCCTTGACCCCAGGCAAAGTCCTTCCCTAAGGTACCTTCACCGGGGAAGTTTTAAATCTCCACATATTTAATCACTTTCACCAGCAGTTCTACTGGTGATACCACCACTTAAAGCGATGTGCCACTGCTGCTGGGTGAGGGGGTGAGCTTCTGGTGGGGGCTCATCTGCACTGGTGCCATCAGAAGCCTTGGGAGGAGAGAACTATTCCTACCTATGTTGAACTTGACACTAAAAATTTCGTAATTAAGCTTGCACACAGGCTGACGACCTCAGCCTCATGATGAGGGACTGCAGCATTCTTACCAGTCGTGCTGGGATGAAAAGTGCACTCTGAGCAAATGAAACACAGATCTTTTATGAGCCGAAATGAAGTCTTGATGTTTCTTCCAACATATTTGTCCTCGTACCTATCATCAATCTAGAACAAATTTTGATGGCCTTATTAAGAAAGTAGGTAGACAATTCACCCCAACAGAAAGTAAATATTAGCAGCCTGGATTATCTAGTCAAGTTATGATCAAGGAATTGTCCAAAGGACAAAAGTCTGTGTACTGTGATGGCCTTGATTTGACTCCCAGGGCATTTCCCCGCGGCTTTGCATTACATAGAATTGTATAACACATATGATAATGCAATTTAAATTTGAATTGCCTCAGTGGGTGAGCGTGTCCTGGCTCTCAAGTCTGAGCAAACAGTGGCTTCTGGCTCAGGGCACTGACAAACTTTTGGCAGCAGCATGAATGACAACACCCGAGAAGCAGTGCTGTGGAAGTTCTCTGCCAAGCTGCTACTTTCCATACAGGTTTCTTGAGAGGAAAAAAAATTGATAATTTTACTAAGAAAATCTAGTTAGCTTAGTGAGGGCACAGTTCAGGAAGTGCAAATGAGCCAAATGAACAGCAAAAATCCATTCAAACCTCTGTTGTTGGCTTTGTGGTTCTTCTTCTTCCTCTAAGTCACAGGCAATCAACCCATTTCTCTCCCAGGGCAGGTAGATGAGTTGCTCACCTGGGATTTTATTGGCAGGAGTATGCATCACGAGCTAAGCCATGGGACAGCAGGGCTCTTTGAATAGATTACAGTACCTGTCTTTCCGTCACCTCCCTACCGCTTGCAATGAGCAATCCCTCACAAAACACTTGTGCCCAGCTACATTATAATTACTTCTTATTGCACGACCTGTATGGTTGAGTGGCTGGTGTCTTTC
The DNA here is from genome assembly GCA_013400835.1 of Zapornia atra. Taxonomy (NCBI): domain Eukaryota; kingdom Metazoa; phylum Chordata; class Aves; order Gruiformes; family Rallidae; genus Zapornia; species Zapornia atra. The sequence goes on from VZTU01018948.1 coordinate 21,301, forward strand.
CTGAGATTAAAAATGAGCATAAAGAAATCATTGTTGCCTGACTCTTAAGGGTTTAGTCATCCAGCTGCCCAAGTCACTTCACACATAGGCACATTTCCATCTCCTATACCATTAAGCACTTAAGTGAGGCAGATTGCGACAGCTGTCCAACAAGACAGCAGTTGCCTTCATTAAGGACCAGTACTGCTGCCACCCAACCATTACTCCCTTTCTGGTCACATGCTGCCCTTTCCCATCCCCACCAATATGCCTGTTGTGCAGTGCCATCTGTATCCTTAATTTGCTTCCAGGAAAGTAAGTCCAGAGTGCAAAGGTATGTTGCATCACCTCTGCTCTATCAGTTCTGCTAAACAGATTAGAGCATCTGAGCAACCGGTTTGGCAGAGGAAGGAGGAGCTGGAAATTATGAGTGTCCAGGGTAAAAAAACCCAACTCTTATCACCTATGGGTAAATGTGGAAGATACTGTTTGGGGTGTCTAATGCCCTTTTTGTGGCACTTATCTATCTTTAAGAGCAAGATTGAAGAGGATCATACATCACATATATCCCCGGTCATTAAAGAGCACACTCACAGCTAGAGCTTGTGAGATTCCCTGGCCTGGCACAGAGAAACCCTACTGAATCCAGCAGCCAAATGCTGCTGGACAGTGGCTGACGCACTGCCAGAGTTTGGCGGGTCATGGAGAAAACAGCTGTGTGGGAACCACCAGGACAAGGCAGCACTTCAGCCAGGACTCCGTTCAGCCTCTAATTCAACAGACAAGCCAAAATCCTGCTTTGTAGAGCTCTAGCCACAGCTGTGTGAAAGAAGCAGTCTTCATACTGAAACCTCCATGTTGTGGTCACTGTGGTGGTTACCGCACTGTGTAACTGTGGAGCAGCCAGTACCATTCTGGGCTCGTTATCCAGAACTGTACAGCGTTTGAACAGAAAGAGGGCTGGAGTAGTGAGAAGAGCACAAGTACTTTCTGCTCTGCTCTGATGGTTCACTGAAAGAAAAGGTTGTCTAATCTCAGTTCAGTGCTGAGGAATGAGAAGCCACAGAATTATGAACTAGATAAGCAATTAAAACAAGTGCAAAGTCATGGAAATACTATAGTCCATAGGTATCCAGGGGGAAATGTAATTGTTTTGGCTTCTGTCATAGCTGCTGCAATTCTATACCCGAACTTGGTTTGATCTCCAGTACGGAAATAATGGTAGACCACGATTTCCTGGTATTTTAAACCCCATCACAAACCAAGTTTTCTTAGCAGCTTAAATACAAAATTCAAAATGTGTTTCCTGATGAGCTGATCATAAGCCAAGCATATCACTTACTCTTTGCAAACTCAGCAGACTCTGAAATGCCAATGAACCTAACCCAGCTTCAGAAAAGCCCCAAAGAAACAGGCTAAGACCCTGAGGAATGACAAGCTTCTCACTTATGGCAAGGAGCAAATTTGTGACTTGAAGATCTCATAAAAAGAGTTGTGCAAAGTATGCTTTGTATTTGCTACAACATGGAAAAGCACGGGGCTTTAAGTACCAGCAAGGCTTAGCCTTGCTGTGAACTTTCACCATTTATTGTTCAGAAAGAAGGCAGCGGTGAAGAGTCAGAAGAGGAAATGGTACGGTCAGCTTGCAGCTAGAGTACTTCGGTAAATACTGGCTGGCATAAATTTGATTTGATTAGAAATGCATGAATTAATACATCATAGCTGATGTTAAAAAGCACAGAACAAAGGGACTGGTGTGGGGTTTTATGATTTTTTTTTTACAGAAAACATGACAAATGGGACATTGGGACCTTTTTTACAGCAAAAGAAACATTAAGAGAAACACAACTATCAAACCAAGAATATTTCTTCAGTTCACAGATGCTTTCCTTTCTGTAGTTGGCTTTTTTTTTTCCCTTAATCACAATAAACAGTTTTGGCAGCCTGTCCTATTGCCAGATTCATGCTCCAATCAATGAACCCATAACAGACTTGAAAGTTTAGGATGACATTGCTCCATAGTGAATGTCTCTCTGTGCTTTATCTGCCCTAATTACAGCCTTATGTGTTAACTAAACTGCATCTGGCTCCATTCCCTGTTCTCCTCATCCAGCAATTCTCCTATCCTTTTATTCCATTACACAATCTTTAAAAGTATGCTTTTCCAGTCTTTCATATTTTGTGCGCCCTGACCCACCTTCCATTTGCAGTAACAGTCCAACCTTTTCTTCCCTGTTGAGTGGGTCCAGAGGAGGGCCAAGGGGACAATCAGGGGGCTGGAGCACCTCTCCAATAAAGACCGGCTGAGACAGTTTGGGGTTGTTCAGCCTGGAGAAGAGAAGGCTCCAGGGAGACCTTATTGCAGCCTTTCAGTACCAAAAGTGGACTACAGGAAAGCTGGAGTGCGACTATGTGTCAGGGAGTGCAGTGATGGGATGGGGGGATGTAGGGTGTTAAACTGGATGGGGTTATACTTAGATTGGATATTAGGAAGAAATTCTTCACTATGAGGGTGGTAAGTCCCTGGCACAGGTTGCCCAGAGAAGCTGTGGCTGCCCCCTCCCTGGCAGTGTTCAAGGCCAGGCTGGATGGGGCTTTGGGCAACCTGAGCTAATGAGAGGTGCCCCTGCCCATGGCAGGGGGATTGGAACTTGATGATCTTTAAGGTATCTCCCAGCCCTAACTAGTCTGTGATTCTATGATTCCCTGGCATTCTCAATGTAATATCCAGCCTCTAAAAGCCTGGTACTAGGTCCCCCCTCTACTCTGCAATACTGCATCTTTCACCCTTCTGCCTTAACCCCCCTTTTGCTGGTGTTCTGCATTCCTCAAGCTCACTTCCAAAGACTTCCCTTTTTCTGCAGTCGGTTGCTCTCTTCCTACAGGCCCTCTTGCACAGCTATGGCACATGTCGGACTTTGCAGGGAGTCACTTCAGCATTAAATTCTCAGGGGAAAAAAAAATCGGTAACACAGCAAACCAAAAAATATGGAAAAACAGGGTCACAGTAGCCCTGGGGATTAAGCCTGCTGTGGAACAGCAGCTCCTAAGTTGCCGTTTTTATATTTCCTACCTTGTGCTCTGCCCCTGACTTTTCTTACTGCCCTAAGTTTCTGTCTCCTTTGCTGTCACTTCATGATGCTACATGCCCTCTCCTTCAAATAAGAACCACTTGTCTTTTTTTTTCAACCTACAAAGATGCAATGCCATAGCAAAGCTTGGTAGTTTGGCTTGCACTGCACCATGAAACATCTCCATAACCTTCCTCTGCTCTTTGGTCTGCCTTAAACCAAGACCATAAATCAAGTGCTGTCTGGGTTAAACTGAGACAAGGAATGTCTTTACTCTTTATGGGGAAAAGAGAGATCCCTCATTTCTCAAGCATATCATTTTGAGCATGCACAGTCACATGTGAGCTATGTTTTGGGGTTATATGCATATCCTGCATATTTCCACTGATAAATGTGTTGAAAATACTAAAAAAACCCAGAAGTGTCAAAAGAAATACTACTGAAAGAAGAAGTATGTGTCATGCTTTTTAGATAGCTTTCAAATATAGCTGCCTGTGAGGGTTGTATCCTTATAGGGCAGTCTGTAGCACACGAGTGAGTAGCCTCTTAAAATCTGCTACAGATGAGACAATACAAAATTAAGTAAGAGTTTGGGGATTAAATAAAAGCTTTGGTAGCAAGAAGGAGAGTATTTATCTTCTGTTGCTCCTCAGTCTCTTGTTTTTAAGTTGCCATGGTATCGTTTCATTTGCTCTGTAACACTCCCTTGAATAAGTGAAGGGGTGACACTAACTCTACTACTGCATCTGAGGAGGTTTGGGACTCCTGCAAGCATCGTGCCAGGGAAGTGAGAAACAAAATTACTGCTAACTTCCAGCTCTCTAGACTCCAGTGTGAGGAAGGGGTGAGCCTTCCTCTAAACTTCAGAGATGCAGATTGCACCGCTTGTTCCCTATAACCCCACCTTGGAACCAGGCTGCAGGGAAACAGAGCGGTAACGCCAGAGAACAGTAACATTCTGGGTAAGGTATGCATTAAACAACTTGTTCTTCCCTGGAGACGAGTAGCCAGCTGAAACACTATCATTTGTATCCTTTGGCTTCCGTAGTTGACGTTGTATACAACAGTTGCACTAATCAACTGAGGCTTTTGCAGAATAAGATATATTTCCCCGCTGAAAAGTAGCGTTCCCAGGCGTGGCAGAGAGGACTTCCAGGCGAGGAGGGCTGCGTTGTGCGCGTCGGCCTGGGGCAATGCAGAGACGCTCCGCAGAGGCGGGGCTGCTGCTGCGCACCCCTGGGAGGCTTCAGCCTGACCAACAGCGACACCGGGAGGAACACGGCGATTAAAAAAAACCCAAAAAAACAAAACCAAACTCCACTAAACCTTACCGTGAAAGCCCCTGTCCCAAAATGCAGAAGCATTTCCCTGTTACCAGGAGAAAAGCAATAAGCTGTGTGGAAAACCAACGCTAATAATTCTAGCACCAGAAAGAGAGGCTGTGAAAGAGTACGAGCCTTCATACCAGCCACCGGGAGGCAGCCACGATCAACGTGCAAGGCCGGGCAAGACTCTGCGCTGCAAAAGCGGCAGAAGTCTGGGGACAACTGAATGCAAATAATCCATTACTTTTCAAACTCTAGCACGTAGCACGTGACAGTGTGCTTCCCTAGTCAAGGAATACACCCCTCAGAGTACTGAACAAAAGCTATTTTAAAAGTCCTTGCCAAGCCATTGCTTTTACTCAAGAATTTAGAATTTCTAGTCTATTCCATTGTTTGCCTTAAAAATTGTCATCCTCTTCCTCATAGGGAAATAAGAGTATACATTTGTGCAATACATGCCTGACATGCTGGTGCAGCACCCATGTGGGAAGTGCTTCAGAAAACAATCCAGACAAGGAGCTCTCCTGTAATTTGCAAATTATTTTTTACATAGGTCCTGTTGAGATTAACCCAGAGACTTGAACAGATTAGTGCAGGCTAATGAGTCCTGAATGCAGCAGGTATATGTATAATGCCTCATACAGCAGCTGCCTTGAATTAAAGAGTTACTGCAGCCTCATGGATTTGAGCCCATCCAGAAACACCACATAGAACTGAATGGCAGAAATACGATGAGAAAACATGATATAACACAAATCCATTGGTCTGGTAGTGCTGAAGGATAACAGTGAGCACTTCCCCAGTTGTTTTAAATTCAGCACTCCAGGGCAGCTATTTGCAAAAACCCAAGCTGAGACCTGCTATGAGCAAGCAGTATTCCTGGCTCCTGAAAATTATTCTGGTACCAGCTCTGCCATTAGAAGTTGTGGCAGGGTGCAGTGGAATTGAAGAGCAACAGGCTGCAGCTCACAGCCTGCAGGTTCAATCCTTCACTGCTCATTAAAAAAGCAATTGCTGTTTGTTTATCAGTGACATTAGTAGAACTTGCACTTTTTTCTCCTGTTAATAATATTGCAAAAAGAAAAGAAGTTACTTGCAAGACAATTCTCATCAAGGTCGTTTCACAGTAAGCAATACCGTGCTAACAAATGAATTATTGATCACGTGTCACTTAACACTTGTTATTCACTGGTGTTACACACTCAGTGGTAATTAAGTTTATGCAACAGTGGAAGCCGCAGATAGAATTTGTGTTAAAACTGCAAGTTCCATGGTGTTGTGCAGACAAGTAGCTCCAAGACACATCTCATGAATTCTCAAATTGCTTCCTTTGGGTGAGACAGCCCCATGGCAGCTAAGGCAGTTTATAATCTCCTGAGTGGACCTTCCAAATTAAAGCAGAAATTGAGAAAGAGGGTGCTTACAGCATCTTTAAACCTCCTTAGTTTCACACTTCATCATAATCATTGGCTTATGAATTCTTGCCAAAACCTATTACAATCTGCAACTGTCTTTAAAAGGTACTCTCCCCAGAGCCATGTCATTCAGCTAGTCAATTCAGGTAGGATTCTTCAACAACAGGTAACTAAATATAGAGGGGTGGAGAGAAGCATATTGCAAAAATCATCCAAGGAACACAGAGCTGTCTGGGAAGCAGATGAAGCATTATGACTACCTGCTGTAATGCCATACTAGCTGTTCAGTGGCAATGTAGATAACATGATCTTTGGAAGAGTAATTCATGTCATCAGCAGATGTCAGGACAAATTTGTAATCTGCTTAGAGAGAGAGCCCATATTAGTCTAGGTAAAGTCAGTCTAGTGTGCTTACCAATAATTGAGGTAGTTACACAAGTATTTCAAGCTGAGTCCTCTGCAAGACTACTCAAATGTTTGTGTTGAAGAAAAGATTGTTATGTATCAAAATGCCAAAGTTAACCTTAAAAAAAAAAAAATTAAACCCCAGCATGTTTGCTAAACGAGATGTGAAGGGGGAAGGGGGTAAAACCAGGCTGGCTAGAAACGAGCCAAGAGACAGTATGTCAAGAGTCAGGGCTGGGACCAAAAGTCCAGGTGAAGTATGTCCACGTGGCTGGTGATAAAATATGGCACGGCCTGCTACAATCAAGCATCTGTCAGGGAGTTCCTTAAAAAAGGAACAGCCTTTCTGGATGTTAGAGCAGCTTCCAATACTGTGTCACACAGCATCTTGCTGGACAAAATGTCCAGCATACACTGAGACAAAGCCATAATCTGCTGGGTGGGCAACTGGCTGAAAGTAAAGTGACGGTAAATGGGGTTACCTCTGGCTGGCAGCCAGTTACTGGTGGGGTTCCCCCTGGCCCCACTTTAAGTCCAGTTCTCTAACATTTTCAAAACCCATTGCAGACGACACCAGCTTGGGAGGAGTTGTTGAGTCTCTTGAAGGTGGAGACAAATTAAAGAGCTGGGCAATCACAAACAGCATGAAGTTTAACAAGGGCAAGTGCCAGATTCTGCCGCTGGGAAGGCGCAGCCCTGGCTGCACGTACAGACTGGGGGCTGAGATGCTGGAGACCAGCCATGCTGAGAGGGATGTGGGGGTCTTGGGCAACAGCAAGTTAACCACGGGCCAGCAGTGTGCCCAGGCAGCCAGGAGGTCCAACTGCATCAAGCACAGCATTACCAGCCAGTCCAAGGAGGGGAGTGTCCCATTCCACACTGCACTGGTGTGGCCTCA
>VZTU01018955.1:6501-17668 GCA_013400835.1 Zapornia atra
CGTGTTATTTTCTCTCCCGCCCTCTCCGGAGCAGCCCGGCCTGTGGAACCTCCCCGCTCGCCCCCCCCGCCCCTTTCGCAGCCAAGCGGGGCCTTTCCGCAAGGAGCCGCTTTGGGCTTCAGGCTGGCGAGGCAACCCTCCCGGGCAGCCGCTGCCTCCTCACCCGCACGAACACCACGATCGCTTTCTGCTCTCCGTACAGGGCCTCGAAGGCGATGCGCCTCCCGTCCGCGTCCACCACCGGGCAGCGGGCGGCCTCCCGCAGCTCCCCCGGCTCCGGCCGCTGCCCGCAGCCCCGCGCCCTGCCGACCTGCTGCGTGACGGGGGCCGCTGGCGGCCCGGCCATCGCCCGCTCCGGCTCCGCCGCCTCTGCCTGGCCTTCCCGGCCGGGGGAGGATCAGGAAGGGAAAGNGCAACGCAGCGCTCCGCGCCTCTCGCTTAAGGAGGAGTCGGTGAGTTCGGGGCCCTTGGATGAAAGAGAGAAAGCCGCTGCCGCAACCGCAGGGCGCCGGCGGCAGCCAGAAGGCGGTTTGTGCCTGGAAAACGTGACAAAAACCAAACCGAGCCTCCCAGAAGTGGCGTGCAAACACCAACAGTGACAATACTATACAGTCCCAAGGTCAGAGCTTGCGCTACAGGGTGCCGCCGCTTTCGGGAGACTGCGACTGAGCTAGAAAACAATGTTTGCAAGGAATGGTCGCCCTCCTGTATCAGAAAAAAACCCCACACGCCCAACCAACCAATACCCCAAAACCCAAAGTGATGCAGTTTCCTTATTGACATGAAAGCAGAACTTTGCAGGAGTTTGGCAGGGGAATAGGAGAGGGTGCTGAGCAGTGCAAATGCTCGTGTCAGTGCGTCGAGCGCACACAGAAATGAGGGAATGGAACAGATCTTAAAAGCAGAGTAATGGGAGGTAGTTGAGTTACCCTAACTCCCTTGGGTTGTTTTGTTACCAGACAGCTTATGTGGAGGAGAGCACTTCTCTTAGAGGGCAGAGGAAACAATGTATTGGAGGGAATAGGACTGGGGGGGATCTCCAGAAGTTACTCTTCTTTATGAAACTCTCTTGACAGTGTTAGCTCTTGGCAAACTTTCCCCAGTGTCTATAATGTTCATGTTATCCAAACATGCCCCCAGTACTTTGGGTTAAGCCTGTTGCTTTTATATTACCAAGAGTGAGCACGCACGTGGAACAGGTGCATCTTACACTTATGGCATCTGTGCATAGACTATTCCTATGTTACCCTCAATCTTACAAAGAGAATGGTGAGGTGCTGGAACAGGTTGCCCAGAGAGGAGGTGAATGCCCTGTCCCTGGAAGTGTTCAAGGCCAGTTTGGATGGGGCCCTGGGCTACCTGATCCAGGCCTGGAGGTTGGTGGCCCTGCCTGTGGCAGGGGAGTTGGAACTCTATGATCCTTGGGGTCTCTTCCAACCCATGCCATTCTATGATTCTATAGTTCTATGATTCTGTTTCCTAGACCTTGGTTTTTTTCTCAATTCTGTTTTCTCATTGGTCATATTTTCTAGCATTTCCAGAATAGATGTTATAGTTTCCTCTGGACTTTCTGGATGCTTTCTGTCATTCTTGAAGTTCAGTGCCTTAAACTAGACATAGTATTTTAGCTAAGTGCTAGGTTTTCTTTGTGTCTTGAGTCTACACATCTGCTTAAACATGCTGTTATTGTGGTTCTGCATTTTGCAACAGCAGTTTTCTTGACTCTTATTCAACTTGAGAGCCAGTTTCACTCTATTGTTTCTCTTACCATATTCCATGAAAGAAATTCTCTCTAATGTCACAATGTCTGAAAAGTCCAATTAGCTCTGTATAAGACATTTGTATAGGATGATACAATGGAGTTGGCCCTCCAGTTGGGATACCTTCCAAGTCTGTTTTAAAACTCTTGCCAAAAAGATCTTCAAAGCACTTAAGGTGCTTTGTGCCACATTAACAGCAAAGGCAAGTCAGCTCTATACTATGAATAATAACACGAGGGAAAGTGATTCCTGGCTAATAGGATACACTGATAATTCTTTACAAGTCTGCAGCAGGTACACACAGGCCAGCTGCTGCTATAGCCCTGTTATTTCCATAATCAAAGTTTATCTCATGATGCAGATTCAGTTTACGATTTTGCCAGGTTAACTGTGATTATGATGATGATTATGATGATGATAATAATAATATAACGATAGTAATAATACTCCACTGAGCTGGCTAGGATGTTAGCAAAGCACTTCTTGTGTATTTGGCTATGTCTGTGTACTTCAATCCTGAAGTCCAGTATGCCCTCACAATGACTTTGATTTAAAATACGAGCTCAAATTGGTACAGAATTTCTAAAAATTGTGAAACCTACATTCTGCTAGGTAAGAGTTTGAGTGGTTTTAATTCCCCATTGTTGTTGTTATCAGGTTCCTTTGTTCACTTAACAAGTACCTGTATATATGTTGTCAGACTCATTCATCTGGCAGCCATGACCCAAATACGGGCTGTTTGGCTGTGCTCTGTGGCCCTGCCGCAGTAGCGATGGGAAGGGACTGCCTGCCCTTGCTTACCACAGGACGTAGCAACTCAGGGGGAACGGACTGCTTTTGACACGCTTTGCTTTTCATCTTGAGGCCTAAGCGGGCAGGCTGGGCACAACACATCGCCATGTTACAGCTACGGTAAAAGCTCCGGGTAGTACGTAGCATGTTGGGCAGGGCCCAGGGGTACTTGGTCATCTGTACAGCTTGTGCCAGGGCTCTCTTGCCATTGCAGCTGAAAATCAGAGCCCACAGTTTTAATACCTCCACAAGGAACCTGCTGCCACAGCATCTGAGCAGCAGCACAGATAGAGATGAGTCTGCTGATGTTAAGGGTTGGGCAGGGTGATGCCACAAATGTAAAGGATGCTGCCACAGCTCAGCCTGTGCATAGATGACCTTGTGCCTGGAGTCCAGAGAGCTCATTCTCACTTGATTTGAAATTAAATCTCTTAGGAGTCCAGCCTGCCCGGTAGAGCCAATAAACATTCCTCCTAAGCCAAGCAAGACTGCTTGCGGACGTAGCTCTTTTAGATGATCTGGCCTCCTTACACAGGCTGAAGAAGCATATCGTTAACACCTGGTTTCAGCAGAAGGAATAGCAGCTTTCTTCTGAGGATATTCACCAAAACATCGTCTAAAGACCCTCAAACATCGTGTTTTGTGGGAAATTAAGTGTTGCTAGAATACAAATATAAATTGCTGTTGTCGTTTCCCCCCCTGCCCTCCCCCACCCCCCTTTTTACAGAGAAAGAACAGAGGCAGTTGAAGGCTGACATGTCCTCTGAAAGAGGGAACACTCTGAAATTAGCAGTCACTTTTGAAGGCTTTAGCTTAAAGCCATTGATTTATGTATGCTTAAGAAAATTACATATTTAAATTCCAGGGGCTTAGATGGGAAGAAAGTCTCTGTATCTGTTGATGTTCTGGGCAGTAATGATTGTCTGAGGGTGCAGTCTACTAAAACCATAAAATTCTTCAGTGTGAGCTGGGATTAGGGAAAGTTCCCCTTCTTTCCCTTCTCTTTTCCTTATAGCGCTTGAATACAGAAATGTCGGTAACTTAAAAACATAGCCATCAGGGTGATGTCTTCTTCAGGAGAATCAGCTAGTGCACTGGCATTATTAATCGCGATGTCACATTCAAGATGCAAGTTGCTCCATTGCAGTGCAATTTGCAGTTGTAAAGAGAAACTTGGCTAATATTTAATTAACTAAGGGTTGGGTTACTTTATACTGTAGATAGGAAATTGAGATTCCTACTGTTTCAAGAGGAAGAAAAATAATTACACACAGATGTGGAATAATTTATTTCTTCTGTATTGACTAGTGAAACAAAATACCAGCTGTAATTATGCAACGTGAATTCCTTTCTTTACAGCAGCTGAACAAAATATCTGACAGGAGAGGTGTGACCTGTATCGGTAGTGTAAATAGTGTCTACAGTATGTGGTGTGTATTTGTAAAACAACATGTTATTATCAATTTACTATGAGATGTATTGTTTATTTAGCAGAAGTATGTTTGTTGTTCTTGTTTATCTAAGTTATTTAGCTAGAAATAATGTGGTTATAACCTACCGGCTAAATAATAAATTAGTGTTTACAATTCCAGGGTAAAAATATTCTGCTAAGTGCTAGCTAAGAATTAGTTGGTTTTAAACCGTTTAAATTAAAAAGCTGTAAAATATGTACTGTCCTGTAGATAAGAGGATTTTTCCCTTTATGGCCGCCTTTCATTGTTTCCTTAGTATCGTGATATACCCTGGGGTACACTAGACTTCTTGGCATAGGGCCATGGGACCGATTCTTTTGATCATCAAGGGGAATCATTTGCCGCCTTGAAAGTCGTGTTGCAAATGCTGACTTCTTCTCCATTTTTTTCTAGCTGATGTGTGCTCTCTGTCTCCTGATAGGCTTTCTCTTTAGTTTTGCTCCTCCGCCACTCCACGTTTCCTCCCCTCCCTACCCCGCCCCTAGGGAAGTGATACTACTGTTTCAAAACTTGCCTAAGTTTTCCACTTAGTTTTTTCATGCCTTTGGAAAATTACTCACTTTTTTTGCAGTACTGAGGACTTTGTAAGTCTGGTTGCAGTGTCAGCGTGTGTTGTGTACTGATTAACTGTTGTTTCACAATACAAGTAATGTATATCCAGTTAAAAATCTACTCTAGTGATCCTACTGACATATATAGAGAGAAAAAATCCTTTTGGCATAGTTAAATTTTGTAATGCAAACACATGGAGAGAACAGTCACTACAAACTTCAGTACACTATAAAATGTAACAGTATTAAGTGAAATTCCCACAGTTTGCTTAATATAGGCTTGAGGCACAAAGGTAGCCTTTAATGCATTTAGTAAGAGCTCTCTGTATTTATCATTTCTGTTTTGGAGCTACTTACTCTGCTGCAAATGAAAAACAGAGATGACCATCTATCTGTCAAGAATGGTAAATTATAAGTGAAGTTGCTATATAGTAACTCTTAAGTGCTGCTGGTTTGAATCTTTCTTTAAAGAACTGGGAGGAAGCAAGTCTCTTGTCTTTAGAAATCACTACTTAAAGAGACAAGACAGTCAAAAAGCAAATAAGAGATAAGCTACAATCCAAACTGGCCAAGCAGACTTGTCTTATATCTTGTTAGCAATAAGACTCTTTAGAAAGTAAGCTAATTATCTTTAGTGTTTAAATTATAGTGTAAGCCTTATGCTCTAAATCAGAGGATTAGGAGATGAAGACTGAAGAAAGGTGGAGGTGATCTCATGGAGTGTTCATGTCGAATTAAACCTTGTTATTTAAGACTCTTGCACTAATGTCTTAAAAGGTAAACAAAAACTTTCTTGAAAGCCTTAGATTCTGTTCCTTTCTTCACCTCCAGCAGGACAATCTAAGTTTTTACCTCCTTCCCCCTTTCCACCCTCCCCCTGCCCCCCCATTCTACTTTTTTTTCCTATGCAGGAAAAGCATACTGTAAGAAGGTTGCAGTTCCCTAATAGCTGCTATTTCTACTTTCTGTGTTCATAGACAGCCGGTTGTGTACTCAGCAGTGGATTCAGTTCAAATGGCTCTTTTACATATGGCAATGTTGACATTTAGCTACGGTTAGGAATTCCCTTCTTGAGGCCAGTATAATATATTTGCTGGAGGCTAATAACTTGAGTTGCTTGTGCTAATAATAGCACACACTTGAAACATCTCATTTATTTCCTGGTATATAATTAAGAGTAGCATCACTTTAACATCAGAAATATCTCTTGAGCCTCTTTGCTAGAGGGATCAATTAGGAGCACAGGCCAATTCCCATATAGAGGTAGATTTTTTTTGTTGTTTGGGTTTTTTTTGGGGTTTTTTTGCAAGCATTTAAGCTTTGACTGACCACTCATATCCTGAGGACTGCGGATCCATGGCCCATGTCAGTCCTACTCCCTTTAAAAATGGCTAAAATATGTTGCCTAATTATTACCTCTTATTATTGTGTGTCTGACTGAGATGATGATGCATGTGCCACGCTTGGGTGAAGTAAGCCATAGGTTTCATTTAGTAAGGCCTTTCTGCAGAAATTATTTAAATAAGGAAAAGATGTCCAAAGGTGAAGTGTCTAATGGCCATTGTGGGAATCCTTTATCAGGAACTTTAGAGATCAAGGCTTTGCAGCTGGGTCTCCTAAGAGGGCCTTTAAAATCCTCTCCAGTGGAAATAATGTGTTTGGTCTGTTAACGATGAAAGCTTCCACCGCAGCCAGTAAAATCCATGCCAGGGCAGAGGCAGAGGGCACAGCCTCGAAAGCCTTTTGGATGTGGAGTTTGTGTGGATGTCAGCATGAATCCTGCACTTGGTGCTTTGAGAGCTGATCCTTGGCTTAAGGCTGAAGAATCCAGACTCTGCTCCATCTTCCAGTGTTTAAATGAGAATGCTGTTTTTCTTCCCGCTGTTTGCATCATAATTATGTTATTTCTTAAACAAAGATATCAATCTGCTTCAGATGATTTTTACTTCTCTGTTTATTCTTTCCTTATTTTTCAATTGCTATTTTCAACTCTCTTTATGCATACATTTCTAATGCACTCTTTTGTTTATGCATAAAGCTAGCGGTAAAAATGAAGAACAGAATAAAAGGGGGTATTGCAAATACATTAGGTACACATTAGGTACAGGCAACCATAAATAAAAATGTATTAAGATGTCAGCTAAAACACAACTTCTCTAACTGAAACACCTGTAAATGTAAAAAAAAATAAAAAGTGTTATCTTACTTGGCAGATTGGTGAGAGAGAGGTTATTTAAATTAATTCCAGTTTCTGTACTACTGTTCCATTACAGCATCGGCTTTCCTGCTATAAGTTGGTGTGCCACATCTTCTGTCTACCAGCAAAGATTTTGCACATAAGATTTTAAGAATGAAGTACACACACACACACACACACACACTCAAAAAGAATGATAAAGGAATGAAAAATATTTGATTACATTCTTCTCAAAAACCTGTAAATATTTTTTTTGCACTTTCCTCATTGTTTCCCTACAAAATGCTTGCAACAATTTTAACTTCATTTCCTTGATACTGATTTTCGTGCCTCAACACTGTTAAAAGCAGCTTCTGCCATTTCTGCACAGTACATGAGTCAGATTATTTTTTCAGACTGAACTGACTTGCTGTCGTGCTCTCTTCAGAAAGAGAGATCAATGGCCACCATTTAAAAATTCTCATTAGGTACTTTCACATTCAAGCTGTGGACCTGCCATGGTTTCCAAGTTACTGGCATGGAGCTCTAGTGACTTCAATGTAGGCTTGATCAGGCAAACAAACTGGCCAGATATCCTAAGAGTCAATCTGTACAGCGCATTTTTTCCTATGCTTCTGCTACCATTAATTCTACAAAGGGAAATGCTTTAGTTGTTTGGAACTGCTGGATGAGTGAAGAAATCCGGCTGACAGTCCGAGCAGGGATCAGCGTAGTGTCTGGAATTACCATGCCAGCAGGGATTGTGTCGTGCTCATCTGATTTGTGCGTCCCCTTCTGAGCAGTTAAAACCACTGTTGCTTCTTGTAAATGGAAAGACGTTATGATGGTAAAAAAAATGAATCAGTGTTGTTTGGGTGATCTTTGTGGATCCCATCCTACTTCCCTCCTTCTGCTAAGTAGACTGCTAATAGCTGAACTATGTGAGTCTAAGCAGGGATTATGTATGTTTGTATGTAGGTATGTGTGCGTGTGGGTATTTATTTATTTATTTAAGTGTATAAAATGGCTTTTGATTGGCTTAGTTCCTGGGCACATTTATTCTACTCTAAAAATCTCTTCTTTGTATGGTCCCCAAAACGGACCACTTGGGAGATGAATGTGCAATTATTCTTTGTAATCCATCTTTGACATGGGCGGGGTATGTATGTAGCTGCTTTGGAATGCTGCTTCTGGGGCCCTTGTCTCTGTCTCCTCATGGCAATGACTTCTGAATAAAAGCTTCAATAAAGTATTTTTAAAAATCATACTTTTAATTATTTTTCTCTGTATTTTTGTGCAGCTATATTCTCACTAGTTCATTGTAATTCAGCCTCCATTTCCAACAATGCAATAAGGAGTTTGTTCGTACTTGAAAGTTAATTCTGATTAAAGTAGTTGTAAATTTAATTTCTGCTGCTGTTGCTGAGCAGCTCACTTGTGGATGAGCTTATTTGAACTCTGCTTATCTGAAATAAATTTCAAATAATGAGACAAAAGCAGAAGGATTTTCTGCAGGAAAAGGCATGTAAAAACATGAAGTTGTTGAGAATATCTATACCTCATCTTGTGGACAAGCTGTGAGAAGTCTTTTAGCATGGTACTATTTAAACTTTCTATGGGAATTTGAGGTAATAAAACGTTTTGAAGTCTTGTTGATAACTCTGCTTGCACTTAGATATTAGACCTTTTATTTAATTTTAAATTGAACTAAGACGACTTCTTTCTTTGAAGAAAATTGACAGTAGTCTTCTAGAATAAATTATTTACTAGATTCTGGTTGCAGAAAAAAACATGAAGAACAGGGAGTCAACACCTGGCTTACTCTCCTAAATGGCCGATAGACAAGCCTTTGCACAAAGAGGGTGATACTGTCAGTCTGCAGTTCTCTACACAAAGGTAAGTATTGTAATAATTAAAAGGTCATACTTTCCTCAAAGAGTTAAAGTTGTAGCAAGAGTTAGACCAAGAAAAGGGGAAATGCTGTCTGTTGTGGGTGGAAAAATTCCATTTTTTTTGGGTGCACCATCTAGACAGTGGTTTCTTTCTAAGTGTAGCACGCTGCAAAACTTGGTCCTATGTTTTTGTAGGATATACTAGAACTTGTACTGAAAGGTTTGCAAAATATGGAGGCAATGAGAAATTATTATGTAATGAGTGCAGAAGTTTCTGTTATTCTCCTGACTATTTGTATGGCCGGCATCAACTTGAAATCACAAGCTTCCACTAAAAAGTTACTAGTTCTGCTTCTGTAATGAACAGAAGCTTGAAAATGGCACTCACATACCTTAAAGTTAAAATTCGGCTTAAAATGATCCTCGAATGTGCCACCTTTGAAGAGATTCTGAGTCAGGAGCTACCTTTATTTGAAGCTGGTAATGTTGAAGTTACCACTAGCCACTTCTTTCTAGTGCTTCCTGTAAATGCTGCAATGTTTAACCTGTCCCCCTTCAAATCAATGGTGCATGGCCTGTACTAGAAAGGGGTAATGTGGTAGTATCACTCTTCTCAAGTCTGAGTGAAATAAAAGCACTTTTCCCGTTGAAGTTGTGGCATGACCTTGTGTTTTCCTCTCCGAACAGTTACCAACATATGGCCTTCTAAAAGTATGCACAAATTCTTGACAGCAGTTTTAAGACAAGAGGCAAAGAAGCGTACAGTACTTAAAAATGCAGTGGAAATTTAGGCTGACAGAATGCAATTGCAAAAATGTGATTTAGTCAGATCTCCGGGGATAACCTTGTTCACAGTGCAGTGGGGATCTCTGAGGACTGTAAATACTTCAGATACAGGTTTAACACTGCATCTTAAAGACAGTGCTTCCAACAGTTCAGCCTGACACTGTGCTGGCATATTATTTAATACTGCCTCAGGGGTAAGGATGCTACCATGGAGTCACTAGTGTCAACGCCTGCTATCTACCTAAAACCTGATGCTATTTGGCAGCTATTTGTTACCTTAAATAGAAGAAACCATGCAGCATATATCTTATATAAGTTACACTTAACAATCTTTCAGATTTAATAGTCTTTCAGAGGATTAGTGTATACAGCAGCACTTAGAAGAAACAAGAATTTGTGAAACTCTAGCTGCCAAGACTGAGACAAATCTGTTATTTCTGGGTGTGCAGGAAGATGATCCACCTCTGGCGTACCCCTCACAGTTCAAGGGTCACATGGGTGTCAGTACCCCTCAGTTGTAGGTCCCATGAGTCTCTTCCTTCATTGAAGCTTGCAAGTGCATCCTGAGTCAGAGTGATTCCGGTGGGGACCATTTGAGGTGGTATCACAAGTGAAACAGCCCCAATCTAGGGAACTGGGGTTAGGGGGTAAGCATACAATTTTTCTTTCTGTCCATCTTTTCCTCTTGTTTTCCTCTGCTCCAGTGTGGTTCATGCATGGAGGACAGTCCCTTTTGGGGAGTGTCTGGCCTGTCATATAATATATATCCATGAACTACAGTCCTTTTAGGAATATCCCTGTCCTAGTGGCTATCATCCATGGGCTGTAGTCCCTCAGGAGTGTTCCTGCCCTAGCACGTGTCATTCATGGGTGATGGTCCCTTCAGGGCATTCCCACTGTGGGCTGCAGTCCCTTCAGAGGTTCACCTCCTTTAGCACCGAGCATCTCTGAAAAGCACACCTCCATCTGTGCCTTCCACAATGTCATCATACATGTGTCTCCCGTTTCTCAGCTCCCAGCAGCTACCGCCCTTTCTTAAACACGTCTGAAGGCATCATATGGTTGGCTGAAGTTTAGGTGTGTGACATGGGGTGCATACTGGTTTCAGAGCCAGTTGGAAGCAGTTGTGACAGCACAGGGCAGCTAATGGATTCTTCCCTGCAGAGTGGCCTTGCAGCCCCTGTCTATGGAGGACCTGGTATTTGTGCCCAATAACAGCTGGGTGCAGTCTCAACATTGCATGCTGTGCCCTTGTTAGACGAACTCTTCCTGAGCAGGCTCCCAAAACATCCCAAGGTCATGCAGGGTTTACCTAAACAGCAAACTCTGTTTTGCAGCTTTTTGGTTTGTCTAGCCTGTGGTTGTGTGTGTCTACTTGATACCTACAAGATACTTCAAACTGAAAGTAATTAGATTTCAGCAAAGCTTTTGATACTGTGTCTCACAGAATCTTGCTGGACAAAACGTCCAGCACACAACTAGACAAAGCCATAATGTGTTGGGTGGGCAATTGGCTGACTGGTCGGGCCCAGAGGGTGACAGTAAATGGGGTTGCATCTGGCTGGTGGCCAGTCACTAGTGGGGTTCCCCAGGGCTCTGTTTTGGGGTCAGTTCTTTTTAACATTTTCATAAATGAGCAGGACACAGGACTAGAGGGTGTCTTAAGTAAATCTGCAGATGACACCAAATTAGGAGGAGCTTTTGACTCCATTGAAGGTGAAGAAGCCTTGCAGAGAGA
>VZTU01018963.1:1363-16815 GCA_013400835.1 Zapornia atra
CCAGCACACACCTCATTTCATCCTAGAATCACAGAGGCACCAGGTTGGGAAAGCCCTTTAAGATCAAGTCCAACCAATCCCATCCTGTGCTCAACCACATCCCTGAGCACCTCATCTCCCCTCTTTTTAAACACACCCAGGGGAGGTGACTCAATCCTGGCTTGGGTTAGAAAACCTGCTATGGAAATGAGCTGTGAATTCACTGTCTGAGTGAAGTCTGCTCCCTCCTGGGGGCTGAACCTCTCTGGAAATGTGAGAAGTTGGGGGTAAAGGCAGCTCAGAGCTGTTCCAGCTTCTGAACTTCACCAGCACTGCTGATGATACTGGTGTAAGTTCCTGGGCTGGCTCAGGGCAGTGCCTGATGCAGGGCTGCTTGCTATCTGAATCCAAGCCAGGACCTGGCTTTACAGCCAGAGCCAAGAAGTCAAAGGTAAAACCATTACAGTGGGAGGCTGCATCCCCTGTTTTGCTTTGCAGCCTCTGAGCTGCTTGGTGATGGCACCAGGGCTGCCACCAGCCTGCTCCAAACCCATCAGTCCAGAGCTCACACCCCTCACCAGCCAGGGAGAAGCTCCTGGGTTTGATGTTGGGGTCTGTAATGCAACCTGGATGCATTCAGCAGGGAAAAAGGGGGTGTGGGCACAGGCATGAGCTGCTTCCTCTTCCCCAGCAGCTTGTCCCCCAGTGTGGGGTGCTGTGTGGTGTGGGATTGGGGGTGTTGAGGCTGGATTTAGGCATGCTGTTTCCAGATGGGTTCGCGATGACCTTTGAGGGGTCTCTTCATGCTGCTACCCCAGCATTTCACTGCTAAGTGCCCCTGCTAGCAGCATGGTGAGACCCAACAGCTCCAGTTCAGCAAGGCTTTGTTCCAGCAGGCTGGCTTAGCAAGGCTGCTGGGCTGGGCTGGGCTGAGCTGAGCTCCTGGGAGGCTGGGCTGTGCCTGCTGTGTGTGT
Organism: Zapornia atra; assembly: GCA_013400835.1. Lineage (NCBI taxonomy): Eukaryota > Metazoa > Chordata > Aves > Gruiformes > Rallidae > Zapornia > Zapornia atra. The sequence continues at coordinate 2,317 of VZTU01018963.1, forward strand.
GCCTGCGCCGGGTCGCTGCTCCTCAGCCAGCTTTTCCCCGGGTCGCTCCTCACTGGCACCCTCTGCCTGTGAAACGCTGGCTCCAGGTGGAGCTCAGGGTCGCTGTGTGACACCCTGCCCCTCTCTCTGTTCCAGGGATGTCCCCAGTGTGGATGTCCTGGTGTGGTCTGAGCTGCCCACGGGAGCTGGGCTGGGTTCCAGTGCCGCGTACGCCGTGTGCGTGGCGGCGGCGCTGCTGATGGCATCCGGAGCCATCTCCTGCCCCCTGAAGGAGGGGGACCCCACAGCCAGGTGAGGATCCAGCCAGACCCCCCTGCTTTGGGTGCTCAGCCCTGGGGCAGCTCTGCTCCCCGTGCCCCTGCCTTTCCTCCTCCCTGCACAGCTTGTGGCGCTGGCCCCTCTCTCGGTCCCTCTGGCCACCTCCCCGCACACACACTATCAAAAACCCCCAAACCAGCTTTATTTGGCCAAGAAAATCATAGAATCCCAGCCTGGGCTGGGTTGGGAGGGACCCCAAGGGTCACAGAGCTCCAACCCCCTGCCACAGGCAGGGCCACCAACCTCCAGGCCTGGAGCTACACATGGTTGCCCAGGGCCCCATCCAACCTGGCCTTGAACACCCCCAGGGATGGGGCACCCACCCCCTCTCTGGGCAGCCTGTTCCAGCCCCTCACCACTCTCTCTGCAAAGAACTTCCCCCTAATATCTAATCTAACCCTTCCTTAGCAGCAGGTTCCTTAGCAGGGCCACCAACCTCAGGCCTGGAGCTACACAAGGTTGCCCAGGGCCCCATCCAACCTGGCCTTGAACCCCCCCAGGGATGGGGCACCCACCCCCTCTCTGGGCAGCCTGTTAATAAAACACACACTTTGATGTGGTGATTTTTTTTTGTTTTAATCTCCATTCCTTCTCTGTCCCTGAGCATCTTCCAGGTTTTACTTTGAGTTCTCCAGGAATTGAGGATCCTTTCTGGTTTTTCTGCATTTTCACATGAATCTTCTTTTATTCCCACCCCCCAGCACCCCTGCATGTGGTACGTTTCCTTCTGATCCCCTGCCTGGGTTTCTCCTTTAGCAGTGGCTGGTGGAAGGGATTTTCATCAAGTCCAACCATTCCTGTCCTGTGCTAAACCAGATCCCTAAGTACCTGATGTACCCCTCTTTTTAAACACCCCCAGGGGTGGGGACTCAGCCCCCTCCCTGGGCAGCCTGTGCCACAGCCCCACAACTCTGCCAGGGAAGAACTTTGCCCTCCCAGCTGAGCTGACCCTGCCCTGGGGCAGCTTGAGCCCATTGCCCCTTGTCCCAGCTCCTGTCCCCTGGCTGAAGAGACCATCCCCCACCTCTCTGCACCCTCCTGGCAGGGCAGGGGAGGTGGGGAGGTCTCCCCTCAGCCTCCTCTTCTCCAGGCTGAACACCCCCAGCTCCCTCAGCTGCTCCTCAGAGGATTTGCCCTCCAGCCCCTTCCCCAGCCTGGTTGCCCTTCTCTGGACTCGCTCCAGGACCTCAGTGCCCTTCTGATGGTGAGGAGCCCAGAACTGGACCCAGCACTGGAGGTGCAGCCTCCCCAGTGCCCAGCACAGGGGCACCATCCCCTCCCCAGACCTACTGGCCACATTATTCCTGACACAAGCCAGGATGCCCTTGCATCTGTTGTGCACTCAGTGCCAGGTGTGACTGTTCCTGGCTGGCTTTCTACAGGGTTTCCTCTGAGCCAGCAAGAAGGACTCTGTCTGTCCTGCCTCAGCAGCTCTCAGCCTGTCCCAGATACACCCTCCTGGAGCAGTGTGTACCCTGTGCTGAGGCAGATCTCCCAAACAGCCTCCCCAGGGTGAGACACACGGGGCCGATCCCCAGCCAGGCAGCGAGGATGCCTGCATCCCCTGCTCCTCAGCTCCAGCACAGCCTTCCTTATTATTCCCTTCCCTCCCAGCTGGTGTGGGGAGGGGGGGGAGTGAGAGATGGGGGTGTCAGACTTCAGAAGGCTTCTGCTTAACGTGGCAGGAAAAGAACAGCGTGATATAATGGCTGCTGCCTGGAGAGGGATCGCAGCCTCTCAGGGAGGATTAAAACCAAGTGGTTTACAGCAAGCCACGCTTCTATTTTGAGTAGGGAGCTGCTTCCCTGAGAGCTGCACAGATGAAATATTGGCAAGTGAAGTGAGAGGTGTGTGGGGATGGGTGAAGATGCTCAGCTCAGGCTCTGGGGAGTCGAAGGAAGCTGCTTCCAGGGAGCAGGTGGCTCTCCGAATTCCTGCCTCACCCCAGCAGGTTGTTCTTGCTGTTCCATGGAGGGCTGTGGTGCCTGTCAGAAGCCCTTGGTTGGGCTCTGCCCTGACCAGGCAGTACCTGTTCTGTACCCCTTGTTCTAAAAGCCCCTGGGATGCTGTGCCAGGGGTGGCTCTGGTCTCTGCAGAGCGGTGCTGGCGCTGGGGTACCTGACCCTGCTGTGCCTCAGCCCACTTGAAGGGCAGCTCAGGACGTGTGCTGTGTGCCCAGACTGCAGAGCTGGCAGTGCTGTGCCACAGGGCAGGGCCAGCCATGTGTGTGTCAGCATGCCTGTGCCAGCCACAGTGTGTCACAGCAGGGTGCAGGAGGCCTGGCTGCCTCCCCGGGGATGGGTGGGGGGGTGTTAAGCTTCCCTTGGGGTGCCAGGGTTTGGGGGTCGTCCCTTGGCATGGGAGCAAGTGGGTTTGAGAGAGATGGGTGAGTTCTGACAGTGGGTGTGTGGGTGCCTTGCAGAAGCAGCCCCAGAGCAGCCAGAGGGCTTGGAGAGGTGCTGGGGGAAGAAATCGCTGTGGTGGGGTTGTGGTGATGTTGCAGCCAGTGATTTGCTTGGTAACTGCCAGCTCCTCATTTGCTTTTTCTATTCTGCAGCCCATTAATTAGTTCATTCAGCCAAGGAGCCTTGATCCCTGCAGAGTCTGACCCAGCACCCATCCCTGTGCCAGCGTTGACACCCTCAGAGCACTCACCAGTTGCTGTGGCAGCTTTGTAGTCAACAGAGAGACCCGGTTTGTGTCTCTGGCACAACACCTTCTGGCTCTGCATTTGGTTCCCTTCTGTGCTTCCAGCACCCATGGCAGCTTGGAGTGTTCAGAGCTAGTCCCTGAAATTCAAAGCCTTTGCTGGAGACAGGAAAACTCAGTGCACCTCCTGACCCAATCCGTGAGGCTGCTGCAGCTGCTGGTTACAGGCTGCTGGTGTGAAATGCAACTTCCACTACACCTCTGTCCCATTGCTCCTTCTGCATCTGAAACACCCCCCTCTGCCTGGCACAGGGCAGGGGCTCTGCCCAAGATGGGGGGTAACACGCTGTGCCAGCAACACAGGGGTAGGTCTGGATGTGGGGTGATTGTGCCCCCGTGCTGGGCACTGGGCAGGCTGCAGCTCGAGTGCTGGGTCCAGTTCTGGGCTCCTCACCATCAGAAGGACAGGGAGGTCCTGGAGCGAGTCCAGAGAAGGGCAACCAGGCTGGGGAAGGGGCTGGAGGGCAAATCCTCTGAGGAGCAGCTGAGGGAGCTGGGGGTGTTCAGCCTGGAGAAGAGGAGGCTGAGGGGAGACCTTCTCCCCACCTCCCCTGCCCTGCCAGGGCCCCATCCAACCTGGCCTTGAGCAACCCCAGGGATGGGGCACCCACCCCCTCTCTGGGCAGCCTGTTCCAGCCCCTCACCACTCTCTCTGTAAAAAACTTCCCCCTAATATCTAATCTAACCCTTCCCTCCTTTAGCTTTAATCCATCCCCCTTGTCCTGGCATTCTCTGCCCTTTGAAAAAGTTGAATCCCCTCCTGCTTATCAGCTCCCTTCAGGGACTGGCAGGCTGCAATGAGGTCCCCCCACAGCCTTCTCTTCTCCAGGCTGACCCAGCCCAGCTCCCTCAGCCTCTCTTTGTAGGGCAGCTGCTCCAGCCCTCTGAGCATCCTCGTGGCTCCTCTGACCCCTCTCCAACAGCCCCACATCTCTCTTGTATTGGGGGCCCCAGCTCTGGACACAGGACTCCAGCTGGGGCCTCCCCAGGGCAGAGCAGAGAGGGACAATCTCCTCCCTGTCCCTGCTGCCACCCCTCTGCTGATGGAGCCCATATGGTTCCCACAGCTCTTGGATCTCCCTTGGTCTCTGGTGCTTCTCTCTGTCACTCAGCATGTCCCAGTTTGGTTGGGTACTGGAGTGCTTCTCTTGCCTTTCAGGTGGCCAGAGGAGGAGCTGAGCTTGATTAACCACTGGGCCTTCCAGGGGGAGCGTGTGATCCATGGCAATCCCTCTGGTGTGGACAATGCTGTTGGTACCTGGGGTATGTGTGTGTTCACTGCTCCCCAGCACTGAATGTGGGTGCTGGGGGGTGGGCCTGAGAGGGTGGCAGGGCAGCAGCCACCTCTCTGCTTGCGCTCACAAAGCCTGGATCAGCTGTGGGAAGGTGCTGAGCTGCAGGCTGCCTTGCTGCAGGTGGTGCAGCTTGGTGGGGGTTGCTGCAGGGGCACTGGAGGAGAATCTCCCAAATCCAGGTCCTCCTTCTGCCCAGAGCAGAGGGAATCCTTTCCTGCCTCCCTTTGCCCATCTGCAAGCAGGGCCCAGAGCCAGCTGGGGACTTGCTGCAGTAACACCAGAGATCTGCCTCCCCTGGGCAGGTGCCATGGGGCAGAGACCCTGTTGTGAATAACTGATACTTAAACGTCCTGGCATGAGCAGGGGAACCTAATCCTGGCCCAAGGATAATGCAGCAGGACAGCTGTCACTTAGTTTCAATTAGCAGAGACTTCCAAGGGGTTTGGAAGTGTCCTTGGAGACTTGTAATAATCTTTCTAATGAGACCTAATCACAGTGCCCCTGCAAAAGCAGGAGCCAGGGGAGACATTCCTGCTGGACAGTGAAGCCCCACGCTGAAGGACGACTGCTGACAGGAGTGCACACCCTGGGCCCAGCCTGGAACCTGTGTGCCTGGCTCTGCCCCAGGGAATCACTCCTGGGTGCTGCTTCTTCCCCCTTTTTGCTTTTAATTTCAGCAAAGATTGAAACACCAGCCCAGCTTCTTTGCCTCTTCAAAAGCTATTTCATGTGGTCCCAGAGCAGAGGGGAGCAAAGGGGAAGGTGCTGGGTTAACTGTGTCCAGCCAGAGCCTCTCATTAAGTCAGCAGGGTTAGGCAGATTCATGCTGCCTGGGAACATGGTTCATTTAGCTGGTGTTTCTTGCAATTACTGTCATATGCTCTGGGTGAGGCTGGAAAGATGAAAGACCTTCTGTCTCTTAGGGCACCACACTCTCCCTCCCCTCTCTGTGTACTGAGACAATGCATGTGTTTTACTTTAGGTGGAGCCCTGAGATACCAGTCAGGAAAAATCACCCCCTTAAAGAGGTAAAATCCCAGTTTAAAAATAACACTTGGATCCAGCAGGTGGAAACTTGCTGGAAGGCAAATCCTCTGAGGAGCAGCTGAGGGAGCTGGGGGGGTTCAGCCTGGAGAAGAGGAGGCTGAGGGGAGACCTTCTCCCCCCCTCCCCTGCCCTGCCAGGAGGGTGCAGCGAGGTGGGTGATGGTCGCTTCAGCCAGGGGACAGGAGATGGGACAAGGGGCACTGGGCTCAAGCTGCCCCAGGGCAGGGTCAGCTCAGCTGGGCGGGCAAAGTTCTTCCTTGGCAGAGTTGTGGGGCTGTGGCCCAGGCTGCCCAGGGAGGGGGCTGAGTCCCCAGCCCTGGGGGTGTTTAACAGAGGGGAGATGAGGCGCTCAGGGATCTGGGTCAGCACAGGACAGGGACAGGGCTTTTCCAACCCTGTGACTCTGTGATCCTGGCACCCTCTGGTCCCAGCCAGCTGGAACACATCTCACCTGTAGCTCTGTTCCTTTCCTTCATGCCCCTGTCAGTCTGCACCAGCACCCAGGGGCTCCGGGGCTGGGTGAGGTAGATGAGGTGCTCAGGGATCTGGTTTAGCTTAGGAGGGGAACAGTTGGACCTGATGGGCTTTTAAAGGTCTTTTCCAACCTGGTGATTGTGTGTGAATATGGGCCTGGGGTGGCTCTCCTAGGGCCTGAGCCTGATGGGAGGGGGTGCTCCCAGCACAGCAGGAGGGCTCTGCACCCAGCCCTGGCCGTGGGTGGGGGTAGCTGGAGCGTTCTCCTGCTTTGGGCTGGACGGGAACAATGAAATGTTGGGTCATTATCTGCCATCAGATGAACACAGCACCAAGGATCAATATTAATTTCATGGCATTATGGGCAGCAGGAGGGGATCTGCTCCTGGCAGCGAATGACATTGTGGGGAGGGGGGGGGTGGATTTCTGTGCTTACCTGGTGGTAGGACTGCAGAGACCAGCCCAGGTCCTGCCTGTTCCCTCTGCCTCCTGCCAACAGAGTATAATCTGACTCCATTAAAAACTTTCACAGTGCATGAAATTGCTCTGTTAGCTGTTAATGGCCACTGCTGGCTGGTCTCAGGATAGGATTTCAAAGGCAAAAAATTTTCCTCAGAACCCCTGGATTTCAGTAAATATGTTACAGTCCTATTTATAGAGCTTGTGCAGCTCTTCCTTGTGTGGGAGTGGAGCAAGGCTGAACCCAGGCAGCACTCAAGCACCTGCTGAACATCCTGAAGACTAACAGGGCTTCTTCCCATGGGTGTCTTGCTCTGGTAGCATCACAGAGTCCCCAGGCTGGAAAAGCCCTTTAAGCCCATCGAGCCCAACCGTCCCTGTCCTGTGCTGACCCAGATCCCTGAGCACCTCATCTCCCCTCTGTTAAACACACCCAGGGAAGGTGACTCAGAAGGGACTGTAGCTCCTGGGGCTGGGAGCTGCTGGGGGGGCTGTGAAGGTGAGGAGGGAGGTGAGCAGGTGTCTCTTGTCCCTTCCAGGGTGCTGACGCTGAGGATCTTGCTGACCAACACGAAAGTCCCTCGGAGCACCAAGGTCCTGGTGGCTGGTGTCAAGGAGAAAATCCTGAAGGTGCAGTGCCTGCTTGGTCACAGGGATGGAGATGGGTGCTGGGGTGGGGAGCTCAGATCTCTTCAGGGGTTATAGGGGGGGACAGGGACCTGCAGGTCTCTGGGACATCCCTCCTGTCATCACTGCATTCCTGCCTGCTGCCCTGGGAATAAGGGTTCAGCTCATTCCTCCCTTTCTCCAGCCCTGGCCGGGCTTGCCACAAATCACCACTTCACAGCCACGAAGAGAACAGTTCCTGTGGCCTGTTTCCCTTTTTCTCTGGTTCCTGGAGGTGGGAGCAACTCACACTGCCCTGCTCTGCACCGGGCTCTTCTGTGGACGCGTAGCCCCAGGCGGGGTGAGGAATTGTCCAGCTCCCAGAGAGTGTGGCTGGTTTTTATCACAGTGGTGTTGGAAAACCAGCCACGAGCAGGCTTCTCACATCTTGCCTTCCCCCCTCCTCAGTTCCCTGCTATAATGAACCCAGTGCTGGACTCCATCGATGCAATTTCTCAGGAGTGCCAAAGTGTTCTGGAAGCGATGCCTGCAAATCCATCACCAGAGCATTACCCTGTGCTGGAGGTAAGGGGCTTGTTCGCCAGTATTTTTAGACACTGTTACTGTTGAACATCAAAATGTCATTTAAAGAACATTAGGTCTGAGGAAAAGGAGAAAGAAAAAATTGATAGCAGGAAATGTTCAGCTCTGAGTGAAGCCCTGGGCTGTGTGTGCTGCTTGAATGCCCTTCCTGGAGCTAAAGGGCAGAGAGGAGCCAGAGTCTCTCTGCAGGGGGAGGGAAGGGAGTAACCCTGGTGCTTTGTGGACCTGTAGCTTGAGCAATTCTGTCTCCCTTTGGGCAGAAAGGGGGTGTGGGCTGGGGCTGAGGCGCTGCCTGCCTGCGCCGGGGGCCAGCCGCGCTCGCTCTGGCAGTCGCTGCCTCTGAAGCAGCAGCTTTGTCACTGCCAGGGCTGGAGCGGGGAGCAGAGCGCCCAGCAGCCACTGGTTTGTGATGGGCTGGTGGTGAGCCAGCTCCCCTTGCTCTGTGCTCATCCCAGCTCCAAAGAGTAATGAACAGAGCTGTACCCAGAGCTGACCTGACGTTGATGCATGAGGTGCATACCGAGATCTGGGCTTGGCTTGGCTTTGTTGGAAGGAGGAGAGGCTGCCACGGCGCAGGGAGAAGCCTGTCCAAGTGGAGGAAGTTTCTTTGGCAGTGCTGAGGGCACTGTAACCCCAGCTCCTGGGGCAGGGTCTCAGCTGAGGCCAGCCTGGCTGGGCCCCACGTGCCAGGGGGCTCGGACGGTCGAGAACCGCTTGGTAGCAGGGGCGTGCGGTTCCTGTCTGGCACCTGCATCCCTCCCCTGGGCTCTCCTGGGAGCTGCTCTGCTTGTCCTTGCTCTCCTGGCACATCAACCCCTGGGCAGCCCTGCCTGTGCCCTGGGGGTGCAGGGGGGGCTCTGGGGTGGCACAGAAAGCTGCTGTCCCGCTCGCCCTCTGGCAGTGGTGTAGGGCTGCTCTGTCAGCAGGAGCTGGGTGCAGCCCTCTCCTCTTTGCTCCAGGCTGTGTGCCACCGGGCAGCAAGCACGGCTGGGTCTCCCTTGGGCTTCACAAAGTCCTCCTCCTCCTCCTCCCTTCATGCCAAGGGGGCGGTGGGCTTCTGTCCCCATGGAGGTGGGAGCTGAGCTGGCAGGGCTGGGGGAGATCTGGAGTCTGCTGGCACAGCACAACTTCACCCAGCTCCTCACCACCGTAATGCCACCGTGCTCAGGGTGCCCGAAGCAGTGGGGGACAGAGAAGAGGAGGGGTAACCTGAGGTGTGCTTTGAGCTCCTCCTGTGTGTACAGGGCTACTCTGACACCTGGGAAGCAGCCCTGCAGCCTGCAGAGTTTTGTTGTGAAGCTGTTGGTTTGTCTTGTGCTTGAAGAGCCCACAGAGGCTCAGCTGATGATAGGCAGTGTATATAAATATATATATGTATATATTTGGCTGTTCCTGAAACGTGCAGTTCTGGACAGTGCTGTACCTGAGCCATTGAACTAGTCTACTGTGTCATAAGCTGTCACCTGATTCCTGGCAGATTTTGGATCAGGAGATGACAGGTGTCTTGGATCATCATAGGCAGTGCAGTGCCCTCGCTCAGGCATGTAAAGAGGCTTCTAGATGGACGCCTGTCCAGCCCTGCACGGAGCTCGTGATGTATGCACTCTGCGTGTGACTGGCTAATCTCTATCCCTGCATCTGTTTAACTCCAGCACAGGAACACTCAGGAGGGGGGAGAGGGGTTATTTCTGTGTGCCCCCTCCCCCCCTGCAGCCTTGGCAGGAGATGCGTGTGGAGCCCAGGGAAGGGGATGTGACTGACACCTGCCATGCTGCAGCCCGGCTCCCGCTGCTCCCAGTGCCCAGCATCCCTCCCAGCTCCCTGCAGGGAAGCACTCAGGGGCACTGGCTGGAGGGGGAAGGAGTGGGGGGCTCCTGTTAGGGACCCTCCTGGGGACTGGTCCCACCTCCCTGCTTGTGACAGTCTTCAGGACAGTGATGGGAGCAGCCTCCACGCACCGAGGGGATGGTGGAGCTGCGGTGTCAGCCCAGCGTTGCTGAGAACGAGCTTCCTCTGGTGCTGAGGGGCTTGGGAGGACCTGCTGCCAGTTCTGAGTGCATCCCAAGCCCTTCCCTCTGTTCCTGAATCCCTCACCTCTAGTACTGGGAGGAGAGAAGCTGTCACTGGTGCCTCTGTGGGGGTGTCCGTCCTCTGTGGGGGTGTCCATCGCTGGGGCCCTTTCAGCCTTGGCTGCTGCAGGAGCAGCAGGGTTTGGGGCTGGCTGGGACAGTGTGGCAGGGATGCACTTGCAGCTCTGTTTGGAGAGTGCCTTGTGCTGCCCTCCCCTGAAGGGAGGCTCCTCTCGACCCCACTTGTTCTGGGTGCCAGATTCCCAGCGTGGTGCTGGTGAGAGGCCCCTTGGCTCGCAGCCCAGGACCTGCCCTGAGCAGGGGGCAGTGCTGCACGGCACAGGCCAGGGGAGGTCGCTCCGTGCTGCCTCTCCAGCGGTGCCGTTTTGGACTTGGCTGTGTCAGAAGTGCCCTGGATTAGTTCTGCTGGATGGATGGCAGAGCAGGGCAGGGTGACAGCCAGCAATGAGAGCTGTTGGCTTAGTGCCCTTCCCAGGGCCAGCGAGGGGGCTCGCACAGCCTCCTGCTCACAGCTCCTCTGGCAGGGGGGAGGCATCAGGGAGCTCTCATTTGGCACCTGAAATAACTGCCAACCTGCAGCTCACAGTGACTGGGATTTTCTCTGTCCTCCCGGAGTGAAGAGGACCAGGAGCTGGTGGACCACTGTCACAGCTTGTGAGGGGGACAGGGACAGGCAAGCAGCACAGGGCTCAGACCCTGGGCCTGAGCTGTGCTGGTGACCAGGCTCCCTGCAGGAACGGGGTGGCTGTGTGGGGGCAGGGAGGGGGAGGCAGGGCAGCACCCCTGCACCTCGCCGGGGTGGGAGCCGTGGCTCTGCAGACCCTCTGTCACTGCTCCTGCTCGCCTCACGTGTGTGTGGTTGCTTTTAGGAACTCTTTGATATAAACCAGCACCACCTGAACGTGATTGGAGTGGGACACCCCTCCTTGGACAGGCTGTGCCGGGTGACGGCGTCCCACGGCCTGCACAGCAAGCTGACCGGGGCTGGCGGCGGCGGCTGCGGCATCACCCTGCTCAGACCAGGTCAGGAAGAGAACCCCAGCCTGGGCTGGGCTGGGAGGGACCCCAAGGGTCACAGAGCTCCAACTCCCCTGCCACAGGCAGGGGCACCAAACTCCAGGCCTGGAGCTACACAAGGTTGCCCCGGGCCCCATCCAACCTGGCCTTGAACACCCCCAGGGATGGGGCATCCCCCCCCTCGCTGGGCAGCCTGTTCCAGCCCCTCACCACTCTCTCTGTAAAAAACTTCCCCCTAATATCTAATCTAACCCTTCCCTCCTTCAGCCTTAATCCATCCCCCTTGTCCTGCCATTCTCTGCCCTTTTAAAAAGTTGAATCCCTTCCTGCTTATAAGCAGATACTCCCTCTAATATCTAATGTAACCCTTCCCCTGCTCACCCTGGGCATCCTTCCCTCCTTCCACGTGGCCCTGGGGTGGGGTCAGGTTTGGGGGCAGAGGGGTGCGATGCTGGCCCTCACACAGCAGCAGTGTGAGGAGCGTGGGGCAGGCTGGCAGCGTGGTTTGCAGTGCTTCCTACAGCGAGGGGGTGGCTCTGTGTGTTCCTGTCAGCCCCTCAGGGCACCATCCCTGCTCCAGCAAGGCCAGTTTAAAGGGTGTGGTGGTGGCCAGTGTCTCCCTGCCCTGGACTCACCGACTGACTGACTGCCTGCTCTCCCCTTCCTCCTGGCAGACACCTCCCCGCTGGCCGTGGAAGCAGCCAAGCAAGACCTGTGTGCCTGTGGATTTGAATGCTGGGAGACCAACATGGGGGCCCCTGGAGTGACCCTGCACTCCCCCTCCTCTTTAAACACCCACGTGCTGCACGCGCTCTCCGAGGGTTAAAGCTGCTGCCTCTGGCAAGACCGAGCCCTTGGCACCCTGTCCCTGGAGCCACTGCTCCCTCCTGCCTGGAAACTTCCTTCCCGCTCTCTGGGGGCCTCTAGACACAGGCACAGAGCCAGTTCTGGGCCTGGTGTTGCTGGGAGCAGGGACTGGGGACCTGGGGGCAGGGACTGGGGACCTGGGAGCGACTTCTTGTGCTGGAGCTAAGTGCAAGTGTGACACGAGGTCTTAAAATCCCACTTTGAATTTACCCACCCACTGTGCAGAGCCTGAGGGGCAGGAGGAGAGGGGCTGGGCTGGGCTCCAGTGGGAGGAAGGATGTTTTGCCTGGTTCTGCTGCTTCAGATGTGTGTGGTGGCTCTTCCCTTCTCCCTTGGCATCCTGTGAGGGCAGGCAGCGAGCCTGGTGAGGTGAGCCTGGTGAGGTGGGGGTGCAGGGCACTTTGATGTGTTTGGGTGAAAAGCTCCTTGGCAGCTCAGGGATTGACACTAAGGTCTCCATCCCTCCTGGGCTGCAATCCCCAGGGGAGAGGAAACCTTTACATTTAACTCTTACCTACTACTAATTTAGAGCTGGATAATTAAAATGAAAGAACAGGCACGATCCTGGTGGGATGATCACTCTTCTCAGGCTTTCCTTGGTTCTCTTCCTGGGCTGGAGGTGTGGTTTGAGCAGCCAGGCAGAGGGTGGCTGAATCCCAAGGTGGTCTGGATGTTTCTCCTGGCAGTGGGATCGCTGGTGTTTCAGCCTGAACCCAGCGTGTCCCTGCCCCTGCCTGGGGTGGGGTTGGAGGGGGAGGTAGCAGCAGAGCAAACACAGATCCACTGTGGTTTGAAGTCACTGCTTTTAAGTAGGAAAAAACCCAGCCCACTTACCTCCTCAGAAGCCAACTGTAACCCAAGAGCTGGCAAACTACAAACCTGAAGTGGGTTTAAGCTTCTTGGGCCAAGGCAGAGGCAGTTCTGCTCCTGAAACTGCAGTGAGCTGTACCCCAGAGCCAGAGGCAGCGAGCAGCTGGAGCACCCTGGAGCAATGCACTGACACTCAGTGGCTGTGGCCTCTCCTCTACCTGCCAAAGAGATGTTATTTTATCCTTGTTCTCTGTGTCTCTGGTTGGTTTGGGGTCTTGTTTTCAGGTGTTGGGGTGTTGCTGTGAGTGTAGCTCTGTTGAGCCGAGGAATAAATCAGCAGAGGTGGGGGGTGGGGGGGAGCTCGCCTTCTGCTTCCCAGGGACCCTGATTTAGCAGGGACCCAATGATCTCTGGAGGGTCCCTTCCAACCCCTAGGATCCTGTGATTCCAGGGCAGGAATAAAAGGAGCCAGGTGTGAGAGCTGAGCTGCACTGGCTCAGCAACCCAGGCAGCGTGGTGACCAGCTCCAGCTCGCTGCTCAGGTGTAGAGCTGTCTGTGGTTTGAAGAAACTGAGGGGGTTTTATGTGCAAAAGTGTTCTTTGATAATTGTGCTGGGTACAAAAGGGGAAAAACAAGTGCCTTACAGTGCTTCAGGAAGAGCAGGTTTCAGATGCTGGGTTCCTACATGTCTAATTACAGTTCCCATTTGCATCCCAGAGCGGCTTCACGCTAATCACCAGTCAGCAGGGCTGATAAATAATTTACCATTTTCTAATACAGTGTAATCAATGGGAGGATCTGGAAGAGTCTTGCCTCTCTCACTGCTCCCAACGTGCCTGTAGCTTCTCCTGCTGAGCACAAAGAAATGCCACCTTCAGCACCCAGAAAGTGCTTCCCAGCAGCGTGTCTGGGGCTGATCCTCGTTAGCTGCTCTCCTCAGAGGTGGCCCTGCAGTCCCAGTATGAGTGCTGGAGCAGTGTGGAGGGGAAGGAAGGCTGGAGTAAACATTCTTACTTGCTGGTTAAAACCATCATTAAAGCTGGTGGTTTAGGCAGACCCCCTGCTCCCCTCCTGGGCAGCGTGCTGTCCCTGCTTCGGTTTGCCCCTGTGCTGCGGCCAGGCAGCGGGATCCTGGGGGATCCTGGAACCTGGGATGCTTTTCCCTACACAATTCCCACCTTCTCTTGCCAGCCTCAGGTTTGTGGGTGTGATGGAGGCACAGCAGTGACACGGAGGAAGAAGGCTTCTGGTCTGAATCCGGGTGGGATGCAGCGTTGGGGCTCAGCAGGTGCCAGCTCCCCTTCCCAGGATGGCTCCAGCCAGCTCTGGAGGTGTACCTCCAGCTTCCCCTCATCCTGCTCTGCTCCCATGGGGGCTGTTTCCAGGCTGAGTGTGGGTTTGCAGCAGCAGCTGCCCCATCCTTGGTGTGAGTGGGCAGAGGGGACCCCGGGGTGGGCTCTGCAAGGCTCTGCCCTGCCTGGGGCTGCAGGCAGAGGGGCAGCAGGTTGCTGCACCCCCAGCCCCCATGCCAGGGCTGTGCCAGAGCCCAGCTCTTCCTTCCCTGTGCCACAGGGACCAGAACTGCCCAAGTCAGCAGCTGGAGCCCGTCCCAGTGTGGGAGTGAGCAGGGATTTCACTTCCCTCTGCACACTGGGAAGCGCCTGTTCCCTCCTCTCCCAGCTCTCCCTCCCTGGCTGCAGCAGCACCTTGGCTGGGGCCTGGCATCCTGGTGACAGGGATGGGCATTTGGCAGGTGCCCTGCCCCAGCTCTGCCCTGGGAGTCGCCTCTTTGGTTGCCCCAACTTGCAGCCACATCCTGCAGCTCCTTCAGCTTCGCTGCCCACCCACCCGGTGCTGAGGCTGGGGCAGCACAGGGACCCCCAGCCCTGCACCCCCAGCCCTGCACCCCCAGCCCCTGCCCCGGGCCTGTCGTGCCCCCACACTGGGTGCAGAAGCTGCTCCAGCCCTGCCTGTCCTTGCTGCTTGTGGAGCAGAATTGAGGCACAAATGAAGCCCAGCAAGCATGGTCTCCCCAGGGACCCCTCCCCTCCTCTCCCCCAGCCCTTCCCTCGGCTGCCCTGGCCCCGCTCTCGGGCTGTGGAGCAGGAGCAGAGCAGGGGCAGGAGCAGGAGCAGGAGCAGGAGCAGGAGAGGAGCAGGAGAGGAGCAGAGCAGGAGAGGAGCAGAGCAGGAGAGGAGCAGGA